>PVJA010005635.1:0-77917 GCA_004027025.1 Myocastor coypus
AAGGAAGGAAGGAAGGAAGGAAGGAAGGAAGGAAGGAAGGAAGGAAGGAAGGAAGAAGCTCAAAAAGTTAAATAACCTAGGTCAAATCCCCTCAGGATTAACTTTGGAACTATATATAGTGCTTTGTAGAACTGTTGTCAGTGTCAGCCTTTGGGATGAGTCAAAGCCATTGTTTGGCCAGTTTGCTTTCTGTGAAAGCCTGAGAGAATGTTTTTCTCTGGGTGACTCTCCTTAGACACACTATAGTTCCTTTATCCCTCTTCTCTGAGGTCCCATAATCTCCTTGACCAGGAAATTTGAGACACCTCTGAGTTATAGGATATGCCCTGAGCCGATACAAAAGATGAATGTTGTGTTATACAGGTCTTGCTTTGACTTGCCCTTAATCACTCAGCAAAAAAGCTTAGTTACAAGGCACGAAACGCAGAGCTAGATTGGTGAGATGAGCTGTAGGAGGCTTGGATCAATAGCCTCCAACGTTGCAAGTTTTTCTGGTGGCCCACTGCACTTGTGGAACATTGGACTGTGTATGCATCTGCTTCCTCTTAATTCAAAGAGAAGGTTTTTTTTTCTTTCCTTAGCAACAT
Organism: Myocastor coypus; assembly: GCA_004027025.1. Classification (NCBI taxonomy): domain Eukaryota; kingdom Metazoa; phylum Chordata; class Mammalia; order Rodentia; family Myocastoridae; genus Myocastor; species Myocastor coypus. The sequence goes on from PVJA010005635.1 coordinate 588, forward strand.
CAATAGGAAGGTAGGTCATGCTCACACACTGTGCTCTATATAACTATTGTAAGGACAATGAGTAGCGTGTTAACTGTTAAAAAAATGTTTATTGAAGTATTAATGTTTAATTGTTGGATCAATCTTATACACAGATATCTATTAATCTAAACTGATCCAAAGATGAAAATATGTAATGTAACTATTGTTAAATTGTTCTGGTTTTGAAATTCTGTACTACATGTAAATAAATAAGTAAATAAATAATTTTTAATTAAAAATGAAAAATAAAGCAACAAAAATAGTCAAAAATCATTAACACACACACACACACACACACAAAGTTCAATAACCTGTCTGATGCTCCATACCAGAAAGCTAACTCTGCCCCATCTCTGTACCTGTGGTCCCTTGTCTACTTTTATTATCTAATTCTTAGAGTTGAACATAACTGTCTACATATGGTAGGTGATCACCAGCGAGGTCAAATGTAATCTGGACAAAGAAGAAAAATCTAGATAGCTATCAGAGAACAAAAAAAGAGTTCTGAGGAAAAGATGTCCATCTGTATTGATATATTTATCTGGTTCATCTAAACTTTACTGGTTGAATAAGGGTAAAATAAAATAGTAGCTGAATGAATCTCTGCAGACATTTTATTGTAACACAAGAGAGTGTTTAAAGTTTTGAGGATTTTTTTAGTACTTCAAAAGCAAGTAACTACTAGATCGCAGGCTACTTTGCACATAAATATAACTTCTACTTTTCAGAGCTAAACAATTGAGGAGGGTCATATTATCTTCAGAAAACATCCTCTGAGAAATAGGAGCATCCGTCATACAGCTCTCCTAGTTCCAAGGAGGATATTCCTTATAACAAGAATAAAATTAACATGTGGCCCAATGACCAACAGGCCTTTTTAGATTCTGCCATCAATGTCATATTGCCTACACGCTTTCGTATTTGGTGACAGCTTTTAAAAATGTGCTTTGTTCTTTGTTGTTTACTTAGAAGGATCAAAGGGTCTAAAACTCTTGTTAGAACTGTCAAGCAACTAATTGATTGATTATGCTTTGTTGCACTGTACTGAATTTCAGTTTGTTCTAAGATAGACACTCCACGTGAGACCTACCCTCCTGAAATTTCAAGTACAGAGCACAGTATTATCGACTGTGGGCATCGTGCCATCTAGCTGATTTCCAGATGTTCATCTTGCATACGTGAAAATGTAACCTTGTTGAATACCAACATTCCTTGACTCCTGTTGCCAACCGCCAGTCACCACCATTCCACATGGAATTTCTATAAATTCCACTCCTTTTATTGTCTTAAATACTGTGGGGAACCGCTGAAGGTGAAAATCGATGATATGGGTGAAGGCAAGGTAAGGCCACAGTGCCTATGGCCTTCAAGGTAACTCAATCTTGGAAAAGCATCCTGCTTGGCCAGTCATTAGTTGCTAGACAAATTTATGTCTCCTGACATTAACTTTGTAAAGGTATAAATAAACATCCCAAGCTGGGTGTGGTGACACAGGCCTGTAATCCAAGTGAAGGGGAGATTGAGACAGGAGGATCATTGCAAGTCTGTGCTGTGTAGTGAGACCCTGTACCAACTACATTCATCCACGCACACATACAACACACATCCATACATATATACATACCTGTATGATTAAGTAAACATTCCTACTGTTGTTACTGTTATCCCTGCTGTTATTGTTCCTCTTGCCCATCTGCTAAAGAGGCCTCCACCCGACCTCAGCTTTTGCCTCTTGTCTTTATCTTCTAGACCCCCTCTGCCACTTTCTCCTGGGGACCACTGAGACACCAACAAGTGCCTGCAGGACACCCGATGGAGTTCTGCAGAGCTTCTCCATCTTTGACTTGCTAATCTCACTGACCACGATGTCCTCTAGGGTCACTCACTGCATCTGTGAGACTCAGATTTCCTTCATTTAGACCTTGGACCAATATCTAGCTTATTTCTGCATTTTAACTGTAAGGAACATTACTGCAGTGCATACCACGGTGCTCATACCCCTTCAAGATCCTGACTTCTGTTCTTTCAGATAAATCTTTTCGATAGGTTAGTGGATTACATCGTATTTGAAATTTTTAGACAGCCTCTGGGCTGTTTTAAGTAGTAATGCCTCACTTTATATTTCTACTGATATTCTAGAAGAGTTTTAATTTTTCCCATCTCTACCATCTCATGCATGCATACATACATACATACATACATACATACATACATACATACATACATTTGCTGCCACTGGGACAGGTGTGAAATATCACATTGTGGTTTTCGGCATGCAGTGCCCTGGTGATCAGTGACGTTAACCATCGTTTCAGAGGCTTCTTTGCCATCTGCATTCATTCTTTGAAGAAATGTCTTCTGAAATCCTTTGCTTGTCTTAAAAGTCAGATTAAGTGAACACTGCTTTTTTTTTTTTTTTTTTTTTTTTTTTCCAAACATTTTGCTATTGAGTTGCAGGAGCCATACTTTTTGGACATTAACCCTTTATCAGATATACTTTCTGAAGATGTGTCTCCCCTCTCCCAGAGAATGCCTCTCACTCTGCTGATTCGCTGTGCAGAGGCATTTTGATTTGATGTGGTCCCCTTTCTCTATTTTTGTTTTTGCTGCTTTTGCCGTAACAAGGAATCTTTGCAGGGCCTACTCTATGAAAACTTCTGCTGCTGCTCTTTTCTAGGAGTTTTGATGTTACACGTACATTTTTAGTCCAGTTTTGAGCTTTGCCTATATTTCCTTTTACAAACGTGGGGGGTGGTCATTGAAATTGTAGACTTTTCCTCCCCTTCCTCTTCTCCTTATTCTTCTCCTCCTTTTCTTCTCCTTCTCCTCCTTCTTCTTCTCCTTCTCCTCCTTTTTCTTCTTCTCCTCTTTCTCCCTTTCCTTTTCCTTCTCCTCGTTCTCCCCCTCCTCCTTCTCCTCTTTCTATTCTTCATGCTCCTTCTTCTTCCTCTTCTTTTCCTCTTTCTTCTTCTGTTCTTTTAAGAAAGAGATTCACTGTTCAGTTCAGGCAACCCTGAACTCACTTTTTAGCCTTGACTGGCAAAAACTAGCAGTAGCGCTCCTGCCTCAGCTTCCCCAGTGCCGGGGTTACAGCCATACAACTGCACCAGTTGTTAGTGCCTGAAGTCACTCCAGACCTAACAATTGCTCAGCGGCACTGAGAGCACCTCCCACCTCCCTTGTACCTTCTCCATCTTGCAACCTTTGCTTCGCCTTTCTCAGTCCTTTGTACTTCCACCCCATTGTCCATCTGTTGGCATTTGAGAGCAAATATTTTCTCTTCCAAATTTATATTGAGAGCAACATTTTCAGGTAAATCTGCATGCGTTTAGACTCCAGAATAATTGGCAAGTTAAATGCTAAGCAGGTGTCGTGCTTTTTCTGACACCTGTCCGCACTCTCTTCATTCTGCAGGATGAAGGGCGATGAAGTTGCCTATGGAACAAACTCAAAACGTTGTCACTCTTACACAGCAAGGTAAGCAACATGATGTTCACCTAGTGCTCCACAAGGACACCTGGAGACATGAAGTGGCGTTTATGTGCTACTGAGAATGTGGTCTGATGTATACTGCCTTGTTTCCATTTCAATTTTAAACTGTCTTTTTAAAACCATTTTCTGCAATGCCTTGACAGACTTATACTAATATTACTGTAGCAAAAGCATACCAGAAAGAAGGGCTTCCCTTTAATGTACGCTTGCATTCTTCCTGTGCATTATCTTTGAAATATTTTACAGTACATGGCTCAGTCCATGGAGTGAAAGCTCTCTCTAATTCTGAGCCCACTGCTGCCCACCTGGCAGGAATAGCTCTCCCACGTCCAGTATCAGTTGGAAAATGACATCGGCTTCCCCACAACTCTTGTAGCTACAGCAAATGGAAGAGGTATCGTGTGCAAGAGTATGTTTCTCATCTGTAACCGGTATCAGGGTTTTTTTTTTATTATTATTTTATGTTACATTGCCTCTAAAGAAATACATCTGAGATTAAAATACAAAGCAGGGTTTGTTTTATAGTCTCTGAACCCAAACAAGTAATTTACGCGGAGCATGATGAAGCCGCACTGAGGGGGCAGATCAATGGCTCCGAAGCAAAGCAGCGATGGTCAGAAGGCAGCTGCAGCGCCCATCGACCGCGCAGGTCAGCCTCTCTGCGTCAGCGGGCACAGCCCTCAGGAGGCGGCGGCCCTGTGCCTTGTGCAGAGAGGCAGGCTCTCCAGTTCCAGTCAGCCTTCAGCCCAAGCCCCCTGGGAAGGCACTGAAAAGCCCTTTAAAAACATTCATGCCAGAGGAGGTATGCAAATACAGCCATCAAAATTTCCAGGGAGCCTAACTGGTAAATGACTGAGTGTTACTAGAGTTGATTTTTAAATGAAAAATTCAGATGTAATAGCAAGGCAGTTTTTCATAACCCACCTGATGTAGTACTGGGGAATTATGTACTTCATGAGGTAATATAAAGTGATTTTTTCTTTTCCGTAAACCTCTAGCTTGGTTTATGAAGCATGGCGTATATGCCTGCCGAAATACCAAGTAAAATTTCCTTTGCATAGGTGAGGGAGTGAGAACGCAAATTTCTCCAAGATCCAGAAAAATCTAAGCCCTACTTTTATCCCTTTTTAAGTGGAGATCAGCACCACACCGAGTCGCTTTGGGTCAGCGACCTCATGCAGATGTGTGCTATGTGCTCACTGTGTATAAAGCCAGGCACTGTCTTAAACTCTTGGGACCTAGCAGTAGACAAAATTGACTCAAACCCCTGCTCACATATGGATTATATTTTAATCAATGTGTTTTGCTCCTATTTATAGACTTAATCCTAAAGACATATTTCACCTGTAAATTATTTGTTGCTAAAATTAACTCCATATAATTTTTTTCTCATTTACAAAGCATAGATTTTTAATAATCAATCATCTTCAGAAATGTTTGTGTCACATAAGAAACATCTGAGCGTCTCTCATCAGCTCCTGTGCTGTGAAGTGTTCTGCTGTGAAGAAAACTGCACCGGCCATACGAAAAGCGTTTTTAGAAAGACAAGCAGAAATAAAATACAGCACCTACCTTTTGCCTCCTGTTTTTGACTTTCCAGCTTGCTTTTGTTATTTATGCGATCCTTCTCCATCCTGAGTGCATGAGTGAGGTCCAGCACGACAGCTAACTCTGGATAGATCTCTTGACGCTTTCCAGAGTGGCAAACAAAGCGAAAAGATTGCATACTTTATAAACCCAGCCCTGACGGTTGATCCATAATCGGCGTCAATAAATCTTAGACATGTGGACAAGACCGTGGAAGTCTGGCAAGAACTGTCCTTAATATAGATACTGAGCTCCCTTAGAGAAAAATGGGGAAGCTTTACATTAAAAAGAAGCGATCTCAAACTATTTTTAAAAACATAAGTAAAAATTCCTCTACATTATAAAATCTCTACATGTTCTTAGAAGGCTTTCACACCGGCCACCTTGCTTGAAGGCAAGCGGAATGCACTAACCACGCATTCAGCCAGGACTCATGGAATCCCTGCTCTATGATCAGCGCAAAGCATTAGAACCACTGCGCAGAGAGCGTTTGCTTGTGATCGCATTTCAACAACCAGCAACTTCTAAGCTGAATGTTACACTAATCCGTGTTTCACAGAGGAGGCGAATAATGCCCATCCGAGCTGTGCTGTTTGCTTGTGGACACCTAGAAATTACATAATATTGCAATGGTAATGTCAGCCGGGTATTTCTGCATGGAGAGCGACTTTAAAGACTGTCTAATGAATGAGTACATTTTAAAAGTTAGTTCATGCTCCACGACCTAGAGCTGATGAGAAGCCGAAATGAAACTAGATGCTAAGGCAAGATTGCTTCAGTGTTCTGTATATCATAATAAGTAAATGATAGCATAATTATAATAGCACCTAACACTTAAAAATTCCTTAAATATTCTTAAAATTTCTAAGCACTGTAAATATAGGACCTCATCGACCCCCACAATTTCAGGAAATGAGCATATCGTGTCCATATCACTGATGTACAATCAGGGCATAGAAGAGAGTCTTTGCAAAGGCTCCCAGCTGATGATCTGAACCCAGGTCTATCAGCTCGGAAGCTCAGCTATTAATTACTACGTTACTCTGCTTCTTGGTAAGAAAACCCAATATTTCCAGTGTGTCAAACTTGAGAGAGAGAGAGAGACAGAGAGAGAGAGACAGAGACAGAGACAGAGAGACAGAGAGAGAGGGAAAGAGAGACAGACAGAAACAGAGAGAGTGAGAGAGAGACAAGACAGAGACAGAGACAGAGAAACATAGGGAGAGACAGAGAGGAGAGAGAGACAAAGAGAGAGGGAAAGAGACAGACACAGACAGAGACAGAGACAGAGAAATAGAGAGAGAGAAAGAGAAACAGAGAGAGAGAGGGAGAGAAAGACAAAGAGAAGGAGAGACAGGCAGAAACAGAGAGAGACAGACAGGCACAAAGACAGAGAGACAGAATCAGAGAGAGAGACAGAGACAGAGACAGACAGAGACAGAGAGGGAGAGAGAGACAGATAGAGAGAGGCTGACAGAGAAAGAGAGACAGAAAGAGAGACAGAGAGAAACAGAGACAGAGAGAGCAGTTTAAATTTTTTCTGACTCACTGGTCCATGTTAACATCTTCATTATTTCGAGCTCTAGTTGTCCTTCAAGATTCGCTTGTGCAGGCTGATTCTGTGAACACTCTTCTTCCCTCTTGCAGGCCGTCGCACCCAAGCTCAGGGATTCTATCCTCACTCCTATCTGTCCATCCCAGTACTGAGGCAAGACAATGGCATGTCCACGGTAGACAGCAAATCCCGCAGAGCCAGACACCATGTAACTACTCCCATGGTGCCTGCCTGCAGCCCTTCAATTCTTTACCCTCCCCATCCCACTCAAAGCCTCTCTGCCTTCTACCACCAAAACCTTTCCTACTTTGTCGCAGCCTTGTAAGCTCTGAACTCCACAGTCCCTTGAGTCTCATTTTACCTGGATGCACTGAGTTAAAAGCACAGTGTGTGTGAGAGTCAAAGACTCACTAATGACAGAAACGTGTGAGCCTAAGCTTTTCTGAATGAGGTTCAGATCCTCATTCCACTCAAATGTTGGGCAAACAAGTCATGGCTACCCAATCATTAGTCCTCAAGATTTTTTTCTTGGATTTTCTCTGCGGAGAAGAAATTCAACTTTGTGCCCTCATTTTATGTAGCATTCCCAATATCTTACAAAACTATCATTCTAACTTTTTAAAAAGTTTTAGGCATGCAAAATTTAACATAAACTAATTAGCACCAAAATTTTGATAATGATAAAAAGGGGCTGCGCATTAAGTGTTTTTAACCAAGGCCTATGCTGAGGATGTTACCCCCATTAGTATTTGATTTTGCCAGCATTCTCATTAGAGAGGTAAACATCCGTCCTATCACAAGGCAGTTTCAACCTTAGTCAAGGGAATATGAATTCACTTACATTGAATCCCAGTCAAAATCAGTGAACTCAAAGATTCTCCAAATATAATCAAAGAAACAAACAAAATTTGTTCATATCTATAGTAGGTTTTCTCTGGACTTTACCACCATTTTAACAGTAGCCAGTGGAGCTCAGGAATCTCTAGAATTTGCCGTTTCAGGACATTTTCATTAAAGCAGGCTATCCTGTCCCTTGATGCTATCCTGGTCTTTCTACAGTTGTTCAGTTTCATGGAACTCAGTCTAAAGATAAACACTGCGGGACAGTACCTGATGCCAAGAATTGAAGGTGCTTTGTTGTGTAGAGCAGGACATGTTTCGATTATCTCAATTAATAACCACCCAGAACAACTGCTGCATGAAACACTTCTCAGGTACAATGACCAGTGAAAAGGAGTCACCCATTCTCGATCATCTCCAAGTTGCTCCACTCTCTTTCTGTTCATTCTCAAGGTTTCCTTTTCATCCTCGCTCAAAGCTCAACCAACAGATGCAACCAGGAAACAGCACTATCTTGAAATAAAAGGAAATTTTACCCTGAAAAAAATCTATGACTCTGTCACCAACATGCAACACATTGAGAAGGAGATCTCATTTCCAGCCTTCAAATCCCTTCCTGCCTGCTACCAAGAGGTCTAACCAAGATATTTGCCTGATAATATAGTCTCGACTTAGGGGTTCTTCACAAAGCTGTACAAGTCACTAAAAATACCTAGTAATTATTGGGAATACAGATATTTCTATTGAAATTATTTTTTTTTTCCTCAGGTAAAAGATTCCCCATTTGTGACAGCAGTGAATTAGCTGACTCAATCACTGAAAAAGTGGACTGGGGGTGACAAGGAAATCCTTGCAACCGCGCATCGCTGTAAACTTGTCCTGGCACAACCGGTTTCTGAGTATTTGTTTCAAGAGTAGGCACAAGAGAAAGATCATCTAACCCACAGAGAACACCAACACACCCTTGAAAAGGTCTCATATAACTGGACAAGAACTGGGTTCTGTATTGGTATACAAACATTTTTGTGGTAAACCCGAGGCTCAAAGCTCCTTACATGCTACTGTGTGCTGTAGGCTGCGCATATAGGAAGCATGGCTCTGGGAAGTTCATCTGACGTTGCACACGGGACCTCCCTGAGAGCCTGACTGTCTGCACCCAGCCATTGTGCTTCTGGACCCTAGTTCTCTCATTCTCTTATTTTTCCTCTTTTTAATGTGTCTGGTGTGGGGCTTCACTATGCAGCTCAGACTTCTACTGATCCTCCTGTTTTGACCTCCCTAGTGCTGAGTTTACAGGCGTGCACCACCGTACCCAGTTACTCTCATTTGTCTTACTTAGAACTTTTTGGCCATTTTTCCTCCTGGTCACTCTTCAATGGATGCAAACCTCTCTTCTGAAAAAGGTCCTGGTTCGCTCACAGTGTCTCATTGCTTTACCACGTAGCTTTACCGAGTCATCCTGCTAAACAACAAGGACGTTTTACACAAGATCAAAGAACTCGTGGTGCAGGAATTCAGGAAGGTCTGCACTCCAGAAGAGTAATGAACTACTCTACAGCTGTACCTAAAATTTGCACTCTATGTTATGAAAAAAATTATACAAATCTCTGGCTATAGTTAGAAGTCAAGTACATTGAACACAGTTTTCCTGTGTTTCACAATTACCACATGTGTGACAGGTGCATTGGCCTTATCTGGTAACTTGTTGTGGAGCACACTGAGTACTCTAAAAATCTAGGTAGCAAACACTGATACACACATGGAGAACCTTTTGAGCCAGCTTCCTGTCTGAGAAGGGCCATGAGTCTATACTCTCTACCTCACAGCACACACGAAGGGAGATTCAAACTACAACTTTTGCCCTGGACTATATTCCCTGCTCATTCCCTTGCTTGGAAAGTCACTAAGTTGCAGGGGTGGTGGGGATTGAACATGCAATCTTCTTGCCTAAGCCTCAGCCTGCTGGCCTTCCAGGTATGTGCCGACTTATCCAAATGAATTTTCATGTTAAGAATCTCTGAGGTGATACCACACGCTGGTCTGAAAACCACACTTTGAGAATCATTCTAGGGCACTTTGATTTCATATCTTTGAAAAAAAAAAAAAAACCTGTATTGCAGACCATGTATAAAATTATCTTCTGGAAATTGCAGTCATCTCTGCCTTTGAGAAGCACATAGAAGACATTTCTTACCAAAGGTCTTCAAAGAAACTGTCCTGCTTCAATGGTAGATTATCCTCTTTTGTAAAAATAAAAGAGAAATGGGACTTCAAGTAATGACTCCTCAGTCAGAGCTGAGAAACTGACTTGGGTTCACAAAGGGCTGCCTCATTCCTGATCCTTTGTCATTTCAGAGAACTGTGAACACTCTGAGACAAAAAGTCACACTGCACATCCCTCGAAGCCACTCATGGGGCCAAGCGTGGTTTTATTTAAACCTGTCTGGACTTGCTTTTCTTATTCTTTCTCTCTGAAGGCCTACAAGCTATTCTTTGTTTAAGAAAGAATTCCAAGACACAAATAAGATTTCAAGAAACTAGCAAACTTTAAAGAAGAAGGAAAGAAAGAAAGAAAGAAAGAAAGAAAGAAAGAAAGAAAGAAAGAAAGAAAGAAAGAAAGAAAGAAAGGAAGGAAGAAAGAAAGCAAGCACTCACGGTGCAGAGGTGCCGGGATCAGGCTACCATTGCAGCGCCTACCATCTCTCTAGATGCTGAGCTCGGAATCCCGGTGCTGCCTGAGCATCAAACTTCAGTGCTTGCCTCTGCAGCCTGGAGAGATCACCACTTCAGTGTCTTCTAAGTCAGATGCTCCTCTGCTTGGCTTCTCAGCTGCTCCCCGAAGGCCCCAAACTTGCACGTGGCTGGAGGGAAAAGCAGGCTACAGGCTCCGTAGCTCACCCCTACACTACTGCTGGCTCACCTCTCCGTGCGTAGCTCCCTGCTCTCTAGGAGTTTTGGTTCCCCTCCCCCCAGTTCATTTTCTTTCCTTCACACTAGCTATGTTCAACATTTTGTTTACACTTGGCCTTTGTACTGTTTTCAAAGGAGCATTCCTTTGTCACAAGGTGCTTCAACTTAGCAAAAGCTCAAGTCCCCTGGTCAGCTTAAGGCAGTAAGGCAAACACTTCCACAAGAAATAACTGTTTTAGCTGCAAACTGGGGCTTGAATTCAAGGTTAAGTACTTCAACCTACATGGATCCCATAGGAATTAACTTAGTAGAACCTACTACAAATGTGATTTTGTGTATGAAGATCTCCAAACAAGACACGAGCTGGTTCTTTGGATTCACTGATCTCCATTAAGGCAGATATGTCCGGAAAGTTTTATAATTTGTCAGCAGCTCTAGAAGAATTGCAAATAACTATACATCAGCGTTATAGTTCAGAATCCTTCAGAGGCACTGGATAAATATTTGAGATGAATGGACATTAGACAGAGAAAGGGTTTCATCTAACACACTAATAAAAAGAAATGACAAGACACCCGCCCTGTGCTCATCCGGGAGCGTGATGAGACGCTGCTGGTGGAGGGTGATGTCACAGGGGTAGTAGCAGCTCACACGTGAAGCCAAGGCACGGGCCTCTAAGAGGTAAGGCCACCGGACTTCAGCTTTTCTGAGCGATGTCTTGAATAAAGCCCTAGGTGGAGGCTAGCGAGACCGCTAAATCACACCCAGTGCCCTGTCCTACTGGCAGCAAGGATTTCTAATAGTCTTGGAAATGCAGCCACAGCGTTAAGTGAGCAGCAATAGAGTCTCTTTATCAAGAATGGTTAAAGCACCTGCAAGCAGGCATAGGAGCCCGGGACTTGATCCCTGGGCCTGCCATGCCGACCCCGCCCCTGCACCCGGGGTGCACTGAGGTGGCAAATGAGACTGGGCGTGGTGGCATGTGCCTGTAATTCCAGCCCTTGGGAGGCTTCAAATATAGCCAGACCACTACACGTCTGTTCTAGTAATGAGATCCTTAAAACCTTGCAGACCCTTCCCTAAAATAAATATAAATAGAACAGAACAGAACAGGACAGAACAGAACAGAACAGGACAGAACAGAACAGAACAGAACAGAACAGAACAGAATAGAAGAGAAAGGGCTGTTTCAGCGTTTAGTCTAAGGAGCTAGGGATGCCGTTAAGGCATTCGGCTGAAGGTGCCAGGCGCTCTCCACCATGTGAGCAGCTTGGGAACATGGCACAGACCAACCCCAGCAGTGCTGATGCGATGGTGTTGCCGGTGTTGGCTCTGACGTCATTTCTTTCAGATTGCAATTGACTATGGCACGGTAGAAAGTTCCCTTAGAAAAGGCCCTGGATTCCTCGCTAACACAGCTGTATTCTGTGGGCATACCTACTAAGAGAAAATTTCCAGGGATTCAAACGATGGGGATGTGGAGAAATCATACAAATAGGGCACATGCTCTAGCCTACTACTTGATTTTTCACATTTATTGTGTTTGAGGTTGAATTACAGAAAGCAAGATGAGAAGACGAATATCACCAAACTATGCTGCAAGCCTGTGTGAGTCTATGCAAATGAAGCTAATTAATCTATATAATGAACACAAGCATAATTTTGTTTAAATAATGAAAAATAACATAGGTACAAAAACCAACGATAAATAATTTTTTCAGCTGGGCATGGTGACACAGCCCTATAACTCCAGAAACCTAGGAGGCACAGGCAGAAGGACTGCAAGTTTGATCCCAGGCTAGAAAACTAATCACCGTAATGAGAACCTGTCACAAAAGAAAAGGAATGTTAAAAAGAGATGAGGTAGGGATGTACTTTAATATGGAGGTCTGCCGTAGTTACTTTTCTCTCGTTGCGGGAACCAATACGTGACAAAATGAAGGAAGGAAAGGTTTCTGTAGCTCTCAGTTACTGGAGATTTCAGTCCATACTAGGCTGGATTCAAAGCAGAGAGGCCCATGGCGGAGAGCAGCAGTTCATGGCGGTGGAACAGCAAAAATGGCGACAGAGACAACGGAACACCCAGGGGAGCAGAGAGGAAGAGCAGGAGTCTGTCTCTCTGTCTCTCTTTATACTACATTTAGGCTCTCTGCCTCAGCCTATCCACCCTAGGCCATACCCATAATCTCAAAGGACTCGGACCCATAATCCTGTCAGTACTAAAACACGTAATCCCAGTGGATCATGATTCAAGTCTCAAACTGAAGAAGTCCCCATAATGTTTGCATGAGGCTTTGGGAGGACAAGCAGACATAAACCATAGCAAGGTACTAAATTCAACCTCAGTACCCCAAAAAGAAAAGAAAAATCACTTCCTATATATGGTAGCCACTCTACTAATGGTATTACATGAAGTTTGTTCCTCTTCACAAAGACCTTTTGAGGTAAATACAGGAATAATCCTCCCTTTTATGGACTAGGAAAATGAAACAAGAGTGGTTTAGAAATTGATTCAAAATAGTATGTGGGAGAGATTCCACTGAAAGTAGATCTCCGGGTGTCACACGTAAAGCCCTTCACCACACTGTTTTACAGCCTCTTGGATTTTACTGATCATATTAAGGGCTCCCTACATAGTCCCCACACTTTAATAATGTGCTGACGGACTCTGGACATGGGCCTTTCCAAGCTGTCCTAAAACTCCAAGATAAACATAAAAGTAAGGACACCCTGGGATCTGCAATTCTCTCCTAGCACAGCTCACTAAGAACATGGCTTATGAAATCTTTATATACAGTTGAAACATGTTTACTAAGACGTGCTAGGAAGACCGCTTTATGGGGGTATTACGCACAGGCCATGTAAATCTACAGCCTGAGAGTCCTTCGTGCCAGCGGGTCCTGCTCCTGCAACTAATTTAGGAGGTTTGGGAGATGAAGTACCTGGTGTACTCCTGTTCACCAGCTGCTAGGCCTGCTTATGAGCTGTCACTTAACACTCAAAGCACACAGAATTTCCAGTTGGGTTCCAAAAACAGCTAAGCTCCCCCAGCTACTAACTGCACCCCAGTATATAGTCCAGGAGTCCTTGAAGAGTGGGCCGACAAGATAGCTCAGCTGACTTGAGCGACAGCTTTGGCAAGAGCATGGACCAGAGTTTGAACTCTGGTCTCCCTTGCCATGATGGCCTCGACCTCCAGGGCTCACTGAGCTGACGATGAAGTCTGGGTGCAGTGGTGTAATCCCAGCTCTGTCCGTGTGATAGAGAAGACCAGAGGCTTCCGGGAGCCGCTAGAATGTGGCACGGGTACAAGCACTTGAGAGACTGTTGGAATGTAACATCCCATACAGACACATAAATACACACACACACACACACACACACACACACACACACACACACACATCTTCATCCTTACAGGCAAAGCGGTACATCGTCGTATCCAGAAGCAGAGAAGTAGGCAAGCGACAAGGCAGAAGAGGGCAGGCAGGACTCACCTAAACCAGCTCAGAGGCAACGAGCCTACGAGGAGCTCAATGTCTACAGTGACAGGAAAGAGCGACCATAGTCGAGCAGACGGGTGGGGGAGAGAAGTGCGCAGCAGCCGCAGAAGGGGTCCTGAGGCGCCCTGGGGTGACGTAAGGGTACAGTCCTGCGACGCAGCGGCTGCAGATGAAACCTTGGTCACTAACAGAAACTCACCTCACATAGAAAAGCTGTGTGCCAAGCGCCGTCAGCCAAAACCGCTCACGACAATACCCATCATGGCGCAGGGCCCTGTTTGTGAGCATATGCTGGTTGTGACTGTTTATACAACGGTGCCTGGACTCACACTTGGTTTTACAGTTCTGGTTGAGAAACGCACTGGTTGTAAACTGAACCAACTTTTTCCATGAAGATCCATATAAATAAGGTTTTAGTAATCTGTTCTTTTTTAATTTTTTGTTTTTTCCTTTTCTTTGATTTTCTTGGTGTTATACTGGGGATTGAATTCAGGATCTTGTGCTGGTCAGGCAGGCACTTATGCCACTGAGCTCTCTACCTGGTCCAGCAATCTGCTCTGACCCCCATGAATCTGGTCACAAACTGATTTAGGTTGTCAATTAAATTCAATTTTCCCATACGGTTCAAAGTTCATGTCCTCTGAACCATACATTTTAACCACAAATCTACGGAATCAAGTGGAGTGGAGGATGAAGTGCTCCCAACAGCCTTGCTTGAGGTGACTTCTAGTGTGGGTGAGAGGAAGGTAGGTGAGCGGAGGCTACTATTTAGACCTCCATTAAGATATCATGCAGTCAGGCATGGTGGCGCATACCTGCTATCCCTGCACTCAAGAAGCTGAGGCAGGAGGATGGCTGTGAGCTGGAGATCGACCTAGGCTACAAAGTGACCTCAGGGCCAGCCTAAACTGCATGGCAAGACCGTGTTTTAGGGCCAGCCAAATAGCTCAGTGGATTAAAGCACCTGCTGCGCGGGGTGAAAGAGGAGGATCTCCACAAATCCGTGTTGTATAGCGAGGTCCTCTACCAAATCAATCAGTGAATCAATGAATCAGTCAACCAATCTGTCAGTCAATGAAGGAAGTGACTAAGAAACTAGTGAACGTTGAGATCTCCAATGCACTGATTAGATATCAGAGGTTTAGATCAATCTATTAATAGCTAAGTATAGATCATCCTAAATGATAAAATCCAGGTTCACAGTTGGCTGTGACTCCAGGGCTCTGCCCCGGGCCCACCTTGATGTGTTACTTCTCCATCTGCTGTTTTGGAGTACAATCTAGAGAGTCTACCAGATAAATATTTTTGTGAAAGAGGCCACCATTGCACTTAAATCACAGAAAAAGTTCCATGTATGTCATGCACTTGAATTTCCTGCTAACAGCAGTTATCCCAGCACAGTATAAGTAACTTTTTCAACTCTGTATTATTTGACTTTTAATCATCAGAAAAATTAAAAAAAAAAAGTAAAATCCACCTTCATGTGTCTTCCTGAAGGACAATTTTACTATTTCAAACTGGTACAGAAAAGTTTTGCAACAGTAGCAATGTGACAGCCAGGGGGAGAGCTCATTTAGGACTCAATATTATGAATTTGATTTCTGGTATAATATTTATAGAGTATCAAGAAATACTTAAAATATTCTATCCAACCTCATTGAGTGACAAGTTAGCCTTGAAGTTTCTGATTGCCAGAAACAGTGGCGCACTCAAGGGGCCAGCAGAGAGGGTCCTTTGTAGGGATTTAATAACCACGGGGTTGCTTCAATGGAGCCAACATTTGTGCTGGTCTATGGAAAGGAGCAGATAATACTTAATTTGCTTTGCGTCCTTTGTTCCATTAGTTGTACTTTTTCTCTTCTTACGCATTTCTTTCTTGTTTTCTTTCTTCCTCTAATTTTACGTGCATATACCTGGTGTCACGAATACCTGGCTGGAAGGCAATGCTATGTATCAAAACAAATACTGTGAAATGCATGTTACTTTGTTAGGTAAAACTCTATATCATTTGTAATATTTAAATTCTATTTTACTCTATTTGATTTTTTATTAATTTTAATGAGAAAGAAATAGCAATGAGACAGTTTCAAAATACATTACAATAATTAATACATTGGATATTGTTGTCAGCATGGTAGCTCCTGGGAGTATAAGACGCAGACATGATATCTTGTCTAAACAATATTAGTGTAAATCTTCTCACTGAATTAAGATAACATAGCTGTATATCTATCCGATTTTGTATATGCATATACATTTTTTTCACTATAAAATGGTCCTTCATTTATATCCACGTTTTTTGGCTTGATTTTGTCAGAGATGGGTGTTCCACTGCTGTTGGAGAAGCTCTATTGGGAGTAGTCTCCACAGGACCTTTTCATACTTGATGCTGGCTTAAATATGGTAGGTACTTGTATTTAACAAAATAGCTCAATATAGTGCAATAGTCCATAATAGTACTGGGTTGTCAGCAGAACTGGCAGTTGTCAGAAGTCGTCAGCTTGAGCCTCTTATAGCTCAGCATATTAATATAGCATTACCTTTCACATCTCGTGTTTATACTTTTCTGCTGGACGGTTAAGGCCAAGTTAAAGCAAGATCTATATAACTAAAAATGTAACTTTTGTATCTGGCAAGGTTAGTCAAATTCCTTCAGGATTTACAGCACTTTGTAGAATAGTTGTCAGTGTCAGCTGTCTGGATGAGCCATGGCCATTACTTGACCAGTTTGCTCTCTGTGAAAGCCTGAGAGATTGTTTTCTCTCTAGGTGACTCTCCTTAGGCACACTATACACTGTCAAGTACTTTTCTCTTTAAAAAATAAAGTAAGGTAAATAAAATAAACATGTGGTCTCCACCTGAGCCCTTTGAGAGGTGACTCCTGAGGGTGAGAATCACCCCTGCAGGGCCCGCCAGGCACAGGATGAAGCCCTCATACTCAGATTTGGCATGGAGCACAAGCTACGAATCCCTGAGATGAAGGAAAAATAGTCGGCAGAAAGCCTTGCGAGCAAGTAGGTCTAAACTCTGGAGGAAGATGACAAACCAGGGAGAAGGCACCGGGACTCCATATTCAAGGCCAGAAAGATGAAAGGATATAAAAGAAAAGAGTGAGAGGGAAGGTGTGCGCCATCGTGGAGAGGGGCTAAGGTGAACATTCTAACCTGAATGCCTGTGGCATCACATAGCGCGGAAAGGCTTCACAGCACCACTTGCCTCAGAAGAAACTGTTCATAAAATACGTCAATATTCATTCAGATTATTAGAGAAAGTGAAGAAGTCTGTTTCCATTTAGTAATAGGAGGAAAATTCGTCATATGTTATATTACTGGAAGGAAGCCATAGAAGCTATTTGAAAGAGTTGTCCAAATAGATAAAGCTTCTAAATTAAATTATCCTAATACTTTAGAGCTAGAATAGTATTTTTGATTTGTATAGTAAAACCTCGCTCAAGTTCTTACAGCCAGCTTAAAAGGCGACCATAATGTTGAAATACTTTGAATTAGGCATAAGTAAAATGGCAACCAATTAATCAAAAATTAAATAAGGGGCAACTGTGCTTTTGTTACTAACCAAATGAGTTTTACAAAATTATCTGCTTGAATTGAAGCCTTAATTGTTCACCATTACTGGCCAGGTTAAAATTTCTTACCCTTTGTGTTTCCAGGATCCATGCAGAACAGCAAGGACCGATCCACTCTTGCATAGTATGAGACCCCCCTGCCCTGTTACTGAATGGCTTCTCTCTTAGAGGCATTCTTCAGATATTAGGGAGAAATTGCCCCTATTTCAAAAAGCTGAGTAAAACCATCTCCGTAATTATCTGGTCCATCTTATCCCTGACATTTTCAACTGCTTTAAAATTTTCAAAAGTTTTCTAGAAAAATGGATGACAAGGAAAAAATTTAGGCCATACTATGCACACTTTTTGGTGCCATTTTTCAGAATATATATATATATATATATATACATATATATATATATATAAATATTCATGAAGAATACTCAAAAATCAATTGATAACGCTTGTACCTCAGCTTCAAGAAAGAATGTAAATGTCTATAGCAAAACTCATTTTGTACAAGGATAACTTAAAATGGGCTGGGGGTACAGCTGTGCAGTAGAACATTTACCAATAATGTATGAGGTGCCCTGAGGTTAAACTCCAGCACTACATTTACACACACACACACACACACACACACACACACACACAAGATAGTTTATGGAAATTGCAACCACTTCGTATTTGTACATCAATATCAATGAAACAGCTATTGAGAAAGAACACCTGAGTCCCTAACAACAGGAGACATCCCGAGGTCAACAGGCAGCAGGTAGCGTTGGACAATAGTGGCAGTTTCCGCCAGTACTGGCAACATGCGTTAATTAAAAATGGCAGATTTCTCAGAGGAACAACATGCTAACCATAAACATGATTTAGATCTATGGCCTTTAGACCCACACAAGTAGCTCTACCCCACTGAAATGTCAGATCCTCTTTAATTCTCAGTCCCAGGCATAATTCAGGGAAGACAGGTCCAAGTGATGTTTTAAGACAGAATTTCCCATAGTCTATTTGTTGATGGGGAAATCAATGAATTTATTTATCTATACGTCTGTGAGATTTCTCATATGGATACATACCCAAATATAAGAACAGAAATTGCCAAAATACATGTTATTTCAGGCTCTTCATCAACTAACTCAGAATACAATTCCAAGGTAGAAGACGGATAGCCTCCTTAGACAGTGAGCACATTTGATAAAACCGTATTAATATGAACTAATCATTAGTAATATATTTCATAAACACTGCACCCGTGGACCATGATCATTATATCCTTCAAAGCCTGACCACTGGAGAAATGTAGAATGTGGGGCTCAGGGAAGCTTCACTGAGTGCCAAAGATGACTAAATTTGTGGAAAATAAGTATGATAGTAGAGATTATTAAGGAAAGATTCAACACATGTCCTTTGTATAGTCAGACAACAGTGCAATTTGTAATAAACCAACAGAGTTTGGCCAAAGTGTTTTACGTGACCGGCTTAATGAATGCAAAACAAGATTAAAAATTAACACATCAATCTTCTGAATGTCAACGGATAGTTCAAAAGTGCTAGAGCTTGTTTTAAAAGCTCCTTGTCTTCAGTTGATTAAATATTCTCTCAAAATCTTGTTTACATTATTAATTGGCTCTGCAACCCCTGCTTTCAGAGAAGTGGAAACTTCCACCTGGTCCCTGAGGAGTTAGCACTTATTTTAAATTAAAATGGTCTTGAGTAAATTGAGCGATTATTTTATTGGTTTTATTGCTAACAGTAAGAAGTGGGAGTAAGGTAAATTTAGAAACAAAGCGTGACTGAAGATGTGTAAGCACAGGTATGTTAACCAACAAACTGAAGTCCATATGAAAAACTCTGGCTCTAAATGATCAAAAATGCAGTGAGTCATTTCAGTGGTTGACGTGAATGACTGGCTAGAGCGGAGAACACGGAGATGAGTCAAAAGTTTACAGGTTCAAGGTATGAGCTGCGTACTCCTACTAGGAAGAGCTAAAACAAAATTGGACACCATTAGAAAGATTTTGACACTTTGCTCTCTTATGACTCAAATTATAGTAATGGAGTTTTGTACATAATGATGCAATTATACGCTACCATGAACAGATTAATTATTTTCTGCTTGACTACAGTTTGTTGTTGTTTTTTTTTTTTAACCAAATGCCCTGTAGATTTTCCAAATGTGAATGTTCCTAACCTGACTTCAGTATTCTTCAACTACATTCAATGTGCAGTGGACACAGAGGTGTGGATGTTTCTTCAATATGATTTTCTTAAAAATCCTTTCAGTTGGCTTTTAGTTTCTTAAAAAATAGCTACTGCCTTTTGGCTGCCCACTGCACAAAGGGACTGAGCTCATTCGTGTATTCATTATTCCCAGTCCTTTCTAGACTCCGCAGACACAGGGAGCCATGGCGGCTTACTCACCTAGCAGGAAACTGGAAATATGGAACCATAAAATGGATCTGCAGCCTCCTATTAGACCTACGTCCTCAGATGTGTAACTGCACATAAACTAAGCTCTGCAACTTGGCCTGCCCCTGTTCTAGATAAGGGGAACAATCAAGGTCCCAGCTCACAGGCTGTAAGAATTAAATGAGATGATGATGCAGAGGATTTTATATAGTGTCTGGCACATACTGTATGCTCAGTGAACATCAGCTGCCCATGAGGAGGGTGGCGGTTATGTCATTATTATTTTATGCACCACAGTAAGTGCAGAGATGGGCTATGCAAAGCAGGCTAATAAGAGCACCAAGGAAGGGCAATAAATTTCCCAGGAGTTTCTCGTCTAAAGAGATAGAAGTGGCAAAGGAGGGAGGGAAGGGAACTAATGCTGAGTAATGAGTCTTCAAACTCTATGGGAAGAAAAGAAACCGGAGAATTGTTCATGAATGATTGCTAAGAAAAAGATGTCAGATTTGATTTCCAGATGGTTTCATCTTAAGAGACGCATTCTGTGGCCCCTGCCATGCTGAAGGGCATCAATTCTCACCATCCATAAAGTCATCTGCTGTGTCACATCTTGGCATAGAAATGCTCACTTGTTACAATTATCGTTTCAGTCTGACGTGAAGAGAAAGCAACTGGAAAGCAGCTTCTGTTGCTCTGGGAAGCTTCTCCAAAGCAGACGAGGCCCCCAATGAGGGCACATTCTATTAAGTAAGCAAGTTTGTATTTGTTGCTCTTGCAGCATAAGACCTTGAGCATACAAATCCCACGGCACCGTGAGACATTTTAACCTAAGGTTAGTCCTCAATCAATCTTCTGGAAAGGGCCGCCATTTCTGGAGCACATCTGGGGACTTTACAAGGTTCTTGTCACTATGCAAAGATTGTGACACACGTGACTCCATCCCCCACTGTATTTCCAGAGAGATGTTACTATCACACAGAGGTTTCAAGATGAGGAAAGTGAAGAAAAGAGAGATTGACTTACTGATTCACATTTCACAAGCTTAAACGTATTATAGCTGTTATTGGAACCCAGCTCCTCATTCAATGCCTATATTTTGTAGTATACACATTTCCACGCATTTTCTTTTCTTTCTTTCCATTTTTCAAATTAATACCCAATTTCAGGTTGTAAATTCAAGTGCAGCAGGGTTAGCTGAGCTAAGCTGATCGAAAGGATTGATGAGAGGACAAAACAGAAGGGACATTTTTTGGCCACTTCAGTAAGATACGGAGGTAGAGCTTCAATACAAACCCCAATCAAACTGGGTTTTCAAGAGGATCAGAAAAGATTCTCTTTTTAACCAAAGAATGAACTCAATTTTAGACAAGGTCTTGGACAGCAAGGGCCACTCATCTCTTATTAAAGTTTGAGATTTTTTTTTTTTTTTTTTCATGCCTGAGCCGCACTGCTGCAAATATCTCAGGACATTTGTAAGGTACCTGGCCGGCCCTTGTCAGAAGACATTATGAGAGTGACTTGCCTACATATGAGGTTTGGGAGGCACTGACTAGGATCTATGTACGGATCAATATAGGGTATAATAAAGATTAAAATGAGACAATGTTTTGTTTAGTCCTGTGCCAGGCATACAATGATTGTAAATCATCCCTGCTTCATTACTAGTACTAATTATTATAGATGTGATCATGATTCCTAAATGCCCATTAAATTAATACTGAAGCAATTTTGTACACTAAGTGCCTTTATTTAATAGTATAAAATCTAAAATAAATAAGTAAAAATAAATGGCTAGTTTCTGCAAATAAAGAATCCTGAGAACCCAGCCATTTCAATTAAATCCCATCCCACTTCTGGTAACAGTCACCCATTCAACTGGAACAAAATTATTTTAATTAAAATTGGTCAATAGGGAGAAATGGACTCAGATTATGATAGCATCAGAGAGAAGAAATTCATAAAGAGGAAAAAAAATGAATAAGCTCATCTCAAAGTATCAAAGTGAATTAAGAGTGAAACACTTCCCCAAAGCGACTCCAAATAAAGTCATTAACACTTGGGTAAACTGAGTCTGACAGGTGGTTGGATGAGTGCAATGAGCTCATTAGTGTCACTAGGACATTAATTCACAAGGTCTTCAATGCATCATGCCAATGAAGGCACTGCCCAGGAGCTGGAGTGTCAAAAAGAGTTGGAATACAAAGGACCACCAGACACAATTAATTCACATCGGATCAGATGCCCCCAGATAATGTTAGCTCATAGGTACATTGGCGCTACATGAAATTCACAGTAGTGTAGTTAAATATTTATAGAAATAAATATTTAAAAAGCTATTTTTGTCTTACTATTTAAAAGAACAGAGCTCCTGGATACCTGAAATGGCAGTGACCCCTGTGTTTCCGGAGGGCAAAGCTCATTTATTTCTGACTGCCCCTGTCGCATTCAATGCTGCCACTTCCCAGGACCACACCTGATGTGTTTCTCTACTTCCTTGCTGGCTTTAGACACAACTGCCAGTTCTACAGAATCACACTTCAGGGAACAGGATGTCCCTTCTTAAAGACAGCACTAATTATGGAAGCAACCTGTTTAGTGTCTTGCCCCACCGATTTCAACATTTAACTTGACTTCTCCATAAGTCACTGAATCTCAGCAATTAAATTAATGGCAGTGACAGCAGTGAGGAATCTTTAAACCCCTGAGGGTTCGTTCCTTTGATTAGATCAGATCAAGGAAGCTGCAGCTGTTTTCAGGCAGATTAAAAGGGCTCCCTCTTTTATTGCCATTAGTGCCGAAGACGGTAAGGTTGTGCATGCTGACATCTCACCCATATCATCTGTGATAGTGTGCACTGAGGTTATTTTTTTAAAAAGCAGGCTTTAAATACAGAAGGCCTTCTGGATAAAGAGGCATGCATATGCCATTCCACATGGCAGGCGAAGGAGCCAGGCTGGGTTTGATTTGTGTATATCTGCTCTCTCAACACACCTTGACTACCACCTCCCAGACCCAGGACCCCACATAGAGATACTGCATCATTAACTATATTCTTCCAGCTTGAAGGTAGATGTATGCAGCTACGTTTTAGTTTCAGTGGAAACAAAAGCAATTCTTATCCAGTGTTTATCAGGCATTTCCAAATGTAGCCTTCTCAACATCACTTGCAGCTTTTATAGTCATGTTTAGAAATGTAGTCACTCAGTCTCAGCTCAGAGGTGGGGAGAATGAGCTTTGGAATTCAGAGTTTCCAAAAGCTCTCAAGGTGATTCTAATGGGACATGCTTTGGGGAATCACTGGCGTATGTCAGAATGCAATGGTATAAGATAGTAATGGCACAGGCAATAAGTGTTCACACTCTGTTAATGAAAATAAAGAGTAGGCTATGGAAATCAGGCAGTTTGGTATTAAAATCTCTTTCTCCATCATCTAGGATAGTAGGTAAATTTGGGGACCTCTCTGGGTCTCAGTTTCCTCAGCTTTAAAATGAGCCATATGTACCTCAGATATACTATATGTGAGCCATTTAGTGCTGGCCTGACCTCATACCAGCCAGCCATTAAATGGGAACGATTATTAGTTTTTAGCCCAGTCATAAATTCTAAAAAGCAAGTCGTACTATACAGTAGTTAAAAAAAAAAAAAAAAAAAAAAAAAAAAACAATTCTAACTAAAAGTCTTTTTTCTGTCATAATAGTTTTTACTAATTACTGTATTGAGTATTGTGGATTAGGCTGAGCATAATGAATAAATGAGAATTGATGGTCTTACTTAATGATTTATTTAATTCTATAGCACTGTCAAATTTGTAGCAGTTCTCCTGGAATTAGAAAAAAAAAAAAAAACATGTATGTGATTATTATAGACTACATCCTAGTTTTAGAAATGATAACATGTACTAGAGTGATGTACGTAGAGACTTAGAAACCATAGCTATCCAGGAAAAGTTCTGGTTAGAACAAGGTTGGTTGGTACATGGAGCCTTCTATCCAGGAGCATGAACTGGACAAAGAATTCTAGGGTTAAAACAGCTGGAGAAACACTGCCAAGTAACATTCTTTTCATAAGTTCACAATGTATATTCAGATACTAAGTGATTCAAAGGTTATGAAATCCTTAAACAGTCAGGTACATTCGCATGAAACTGTATCCTAGAATGAGAGGCTGAAGAAGGAGAATGGCTTGAGTCTAGGAGTTCAAGACAAACTTGGGCAATTAGAAGATGTTATCTCAAAATTAGAAAGGGAGAAAGGCAGAGACACATGAAAGGGAATGGAAAGGAGGGGAGAGACGAAAAGAGGAGGGGGTGGGAGGGGTAGGGAGGGGAGGGGAGGGGAGGAGAGGAGAGGAGAGGAGAGGAGAGAAAAGAAGAGAAGAGAAGAGAAGAGAAGAGAAGAGAAGAGAAGAGAAGAGAAGAGAAGAGAAGAGGAGAGAAGAGAAGAGAAGCTTCAATAGATGTATCCATTGTCTGAATTTTCCTATGTATCCTTTGTAGAAAATAGCAGAGCATAGTTTGAGTTATGTTAAAATGAGAAGCATCGGGGTTGGGATGATAACTCAGTGGTATAGTGTCTTCCTGGAAAGTACAAGCACCTGAATTCTGTACCCAGTACCTAAAAAAAAAAAAAAAAAAGAAGAAGAAGTTTCGTAGCTGCCCTAATCATGGAAATCGTCTCCCAAACATCCCGTCTCGCTAGAATGTAAGGTTCTGGAGCTGGGGAGATAGCTCAGTAGAATATGCGCTTGCCTGCCAAGTGCAAGGGCCTGAGTTCAATTCCCAGTTCTGCAAAAACAAACAAACAAACAGAATGTAAGGTTCACACAGAAAGAAATCCCATATCTTTGGGAAAAAACACTAACTATTGGAATCATAACTTCCTTTCAAATAAAATATTTATTTTATTGTTTATTTATTTATTTTTGTATATTGGGTGCAGGGTCACACTATGCAGCTCAGATTCATAGTGATCCTCCTGTTTTCAGCAACCCCCCACCCCCCGGCCAGTTCTGGGATTACAGGTATGCACTACCACGCCTGTCTTGGTGGCCAGCTCACTGTGCCCAGAGATGGGGCTGGCATGGCATGTGGTGCCAGAGATTGAACCCCAGTCCCTGTGCTTGCCTAAGCAGGAGCCTAGTCTGCTGAGCTATCTCACCAGCCTTTCTTTCTTTCTTTCTTTCTTTCTTTCTTTCTTTCTTTCTTTCTTTCCTTCCTTCTTTCTTTCCTTCTTTCTTTCTAACAAAATGAACCACGCACGTTCATGTTGGTCAGGAAGGTACATGTACTGAATCCCAACACTCAGTAGACGGAAGCAAGTGGATCACCACAAATTAGAGGCCAGCCTGGATTACGTAGTGAGTTCAAGTCCAGCTTAAAAAGTACAGTAGAAGCTTGACTCAAACATAAATAAAAATAGAAGATAAAAACAAAACTAAACCACACAAACAATGAGAGCCTTTAATTTTTCTAAGTACATCGCAAGGATAAAAAATGAATATTCCTGATACTTTGACACATGGTGTCTCAGATTTTAAATGTCCCTATGACAAGATTAAAAGCCTAAGATGGGCTTATTCACATTCGGCTTGATAAAATAAATATGTTCAATAAACCCACAACTAGACTTTATTTTGCATGTGGGCCATGAGTATCCATTTCCTCCAAACATGTATCATCCCATATGTGCTGTGATTTACAATCCCCAAAGCATTAAAGTTTAAATTGTGAATACTCTATTTTGGATTCATTGGAATTCTCATGCAATTATCACTCTAAAATAGAAGCATGGAAGAAAACAATTTTCCACATTTTTAAAGCCAGATGGTCCATATCAGCTAAATATTTTTCTTCCCTTGTTCAGAAGAAAATTCACAGTAAAAGTAGTGAATCAACTTAAGAAAGATAAGAATCTGAGGCATCCTTATTCAACAGCTCCAAACTTAGGTCTCTACTGAAAGGAAATATATTTTAAATTTTAAAAATATGTCTAGAAAGGATATACATAAGAATAGCAGGATGGAAAAAAACATTTTAAAGAAAATTCCCTTGGTGTGCCAGCCAAAATAGTTCAGTGTATTAAAGCACCTACAAGCAGGCACAGAGACCAGTGGTGCATTCACCAGGCCTGCTGTGCCAGCCCAGCCCTTGGGGCGTGCTGAGATGGTAATTGGGACTGCAGGTGGTGGCTCAAGCCTGTAATCCAGGTTCTTGGGAGGCTGTGAAGAGGCAGGTCACTATGAGTCTGATCAGGTAGTGAGACCCTGAACACTCTGTAAAACACTTCCCTGAAATACAAAAAAAAAGAAGAAAGAAAGAAAGAAAGAAAGAAAGAAAGAAAGAAAGAAAGAAAGAAAGAAAGAAAGAAAGAAAGGAAGGAAGGAAGGAAGGAAGAAAATACACTTAGTGTGTGTGGAAGGACCTCTTAGTCTTTTCAATCCCACTATTTAATCTAATTTTTTCTCAATGAAAAATGAAATCTTTACTTGAGCTATTTCTGGAAGTGTCAAAAAAGAATCTGGTTATTTTATCAAGTTGTCTGGCATTAAATATGTTATTCAACAATGTGCCTTATTTTTAATTTCTGTTTTCATTAAAAATGACACCCCGAACCCAATTTTACCATGGCTAATCTATAAACAGTAGAAACCCAAGATCAGGTATATATTATATAACACTCTTGAACAAATGTATCCGTTGCACCATGCACAGAAAGATTTTCCAGAAACCTAAGAAAACATCACCCTTAACTAATTTAGCTGAATGAAAACCAAGTAATGAAAGAAACACACATATGACATTTTTTTCTTCACCTTACTTGTTGTGCTTTTTCTTTAAAACAAATTATGTTAAGCCTAGGCCCTAGGCTAGTAAGGTAGTTCAGTGGACTAAGCACCTGCTTTGGCACGTGCAGGGACCAAGGATCAAACCCTTTCACACACACCATGCATGTCCCACCCCTGAAATACCCTGAGCTGGTGACTAATTCTGGATGTGGTGACATACACCTGTAATCCCAGCGCTGGGGAGGCTGAAAACAGGACAATCACTATGACCTTGAGGTGCATTGTGAGACACTCTACTGAACACATAAATGAAAAGAAGATTTTTTTTTTGTCTTTTTGAGACAGGGTTTCACTATGAAGCTCAGGCTGTCCTTGAGCTCACTTTTGTAGCCCAGGCTGATCTCGAACTCACAACGATCCTCCTGCTTTAGCCTCCCAAGGGCTGGGACTACAGGTGTGTGCCATCATGCCTGGCTCAAAACAAAAAAACGATCAAGTTATGCCAGGCTTCAAAATCAGATGCTGTGGGTACTGAGATCTTCCCTCCAGCTTATGTGCTTCAGCTCTTCATAACATCATCATTTCCAATTCTTCTCTATTTAAGATGAAAAGACAGGAGCCCTTTTCTTTCTGCGGGCTACTTCCTTGTTTGTCACAAGTAGGTTTTCCAAGTTGGTGTGTCAGCAATAAGCCTTAAGAAGCAGCCTATCACTTGTTTAAGACAAAGATCTCCAGGGACAAGCAGAGGCGGGCTGAAGGGGAGGCCCATACCGCAAAGAATTCTTCCCTAGGCACAGCACCTCCACTTTGAATCTGTACAACATCTTGACCTCCAGCTAAAGTTATAGTGCCTGACAGGAAACGTGCAGCTCACGTGTGGACAGAAGAATGCTGTTGGTTTAGTACGAGTGGAATACACAAGCAAGACAAAGCTCATCCTACAATCCTGGCCACAGTTCTAGCTAGGATCTCGTGATTTGCCATTAATAACTAAGAGCCATAGTTGAGCATCTGGTTTCCAAGAGCGCAGCCCTAAACCCTGAGAGAGATGGAGGCACTGACTTGATCCGAGGCTGAGCCAATCATGGTCCGCATGCACCAGTGCCAAAGCTTAGTAAACACAACTGCTGACTTGTGCCTACAGTGGGCAAAGCATTGTGCCAGGGCAGGTGGTGATGGCTGGGGACGATGCAGCAGAGACCCATCTGGCTGCAGCTCACAGTCTAATGGATGGACGATCTAATGTATGGAAGAGCTAAGGCATGTAGGATCGTTAATCAAACAATTCCATGAGCTGTCAAGAGCTGCCTTTCAGGGAGATCCTTTTTGTGTTAGACGATGCGCTAGTATCAGCTCATTCACCCTCTGTCACACTAAGAATGAGCCATGGCTGTCATTGCCACTGAGTCAACAAGGTCACAGGTCTGCCTGGTGGTAGAGACCACAGGCTGTCCTCAACATTGTGGAAGGCAAATAATGCACAGCTCAGTTGAGACAAGTGCTCTCGAGGGTAGCTATGGGTGCCTGGCGTCTCCTCATGGAGGTGACAAGCATAGAGCACCCCAGTAAGGCAATGCTACCGAGGATGAGGGCCATCGGAGCTTCGTGGCAGACATTAGATCATCGGCCAAAGACCGCCAGGGGATAGGACTGAGAACGGAGAAGCTGTGCCAGGCGGGGCCCAGGCAAATGGCAGGACAGTGAGGACCCAGTGGGCACCCTCAGCCTAACAGTGCTGAACAGCTCTGGCTGCTTCCACATGCTGCGAAGACTACCTGAGCGCATCTGAACTGACACCGCATGTCCTCCCAAGAGAAGGACCAGCCCTGTCAGCTTTATCTTTCTGAACCAGAGAAATTATGAGAAAAAGGTGCTAATAGTCTATTTGGCTGGTTGGCAGAAATGCGGCTCAAAAGATGGCCCACAATGAATGAGTTAGAGATGCCTGATATTCCATGGTCTACTGTAGATGAAGGGATCCAGAGGCTTCGGGAAATAGGAATGCTGGAGTGGATCTGTCGTGTTAAACCGAATCCTCCACATTTGGAAGATCCTGAAAACATACCTTTCACTAACAGCTTCAGAAACAGATTTGTAAGGGGAGCACCAGCATTCCTGAAGAGCACGCTCATTGTTCTTCTCTGTATGTCAGACCTTACTGCGGGGACAGCAGCCACTCAAATAGGAAATTTAAGGGCCATGGGCTTGATTGGATCCCAGAGTGGCAGAGGTCAAGTGGGAGCACTGCAGCGCCATGGACAGCAGAAGTGGAACAATGACCAGAATAATGTAACACGCACAGACCTGTGGTACTGGCTGACAAGCCATGGTGTTCCCAAAAGGGGAACAGATGGGAAGCCTGCAGAATTTTTGCCAGATTCATATAAATGAAAGAACTTAGGGCAAAAGAACAGAGACCGACTTCAAACCATGGTAATAGGAAATCCTGGCCCCTCAACCAATTCCCATCCTTGAACTAGTTTACAGACCCAGAACCCCTTAGAGGATGGGGAGGCCGGGCATCCTTGGGGAAGGACCCTAATGTGTCCAGAACTAGTTCAGTCCATCTTTCTCCTCTCCTTCCCCAGAGGGACCTACAGCCTTTGCATAAGTGACTACACACAGGGAAAAGGGGAACGATCAGACATTTCGGGGCCTATTGCATGCTAGTTCTGAACTGAAATTCATTCCAGGGAATCCAAACCGCCACAGTGGCTCTCTAGTAAGATTAGGGGCCTATAGAGGGCAAATGGAGTTTTAGAAGAGGTCCAACTCACAGTGGGTCCAATAGGTCCTTGACTCCATCCTGTAGTCATTCCCCTATTTCAGAAGGTATAACTGAATAGAAATATTGAGTACTTGGCAGAATCCTCACATTGGTTCGCTAGCCTGTCATATTAGGGCTACTATGGTTGGCAAGGCTAAATGGAAGCCATGAGAGTTGTCCTGGCCTGGCAAAATAGTGAACCAAAAGCAGTATCGCATTCCTGCAGGGATTGCAGAGATTAGTGCCACCGTCAAGGACCTGAAGGAGGCAGGAGCGGTGGTTCCCACCACATCTCCACTTAATCCTCGCACTTGGCCTGTGCAGAAGACAGATGGGTCTTGGAGAACGACGGTAGATTACCATAAACTGAACCAGGTGGTGACTCCAACTGCAGCTGAGGTAGCAGTGGTGGTTTCCTTGCTGGAGCAGATTAACACATCTCCTGGTAGTTGATATGCAGCTATTAATTTAGCAAATGCCTTCTTTTCCATGCCTATCCATAAGGACCATCAGAAACAATTTGCTTTCACTTGGCAAGGCCAGCAATATACCTTCACGGTCTCACCACAAGGATATGTGAACTCTATAGCCCTGAGTCACGAGGTCATAGGGACCTTGATCACTTTTCTCTTCTTCAAGATACCGCACTGACCCATTGCACTGATGATGTGACGCTGGTCGGGCCTACTGAGCAGGAGGTGGCAACCACCTTGGACTTGTTAGTACAGCATTTGAGAGCCAGGGGATGGGAAATAAATTCCACAAAAATTCAAGGTCCTTCTGCCTCAGTGAAGTTTCTAGGAGTCCAGTGGTGCATGTAGAGATATTCCTTCTAAGGTAAAAGATAAGTTGTTGCATCTGGCTCCCCACCCCCCATGACCAAAAAGGAGGCTCAGTGCCTAGTAGGCTTATTTGTATTTTAGAGGCAACATATTCCTCACTTAGGTATCCTACTGTGGCCCATTTACTGAGTGACTCGGAAAGATGCTAATTTTGAGTGGGGCCTGGAACAGGAAAAAGCCCTGCAACAGGTCCAGGCTGCTGTTCAGGCTGCTCTGCCTCTGGGACCATATGATCCAGCATATCCAATGGTATCTGAAGTATCACTAGCAGATAAAGAAGCTATTTGGAGTCTCTGGCAAGCCCCCACAGGTGAACTGCAGTGGAGGTCTTTAGGATTTTGGAGCAAGGCTCTACCATCATCTGCAGACAGCTACTCTCCTTTTGAGAAGCAGCTCTTGGCCTTAGTGGACACTGAATGTTTGGCTATAGGACACCAGGTCACCACGAGACCTGTGTTACCTATCATGGCCTAGATATTTTCTGATCTCTCAAACCATAAGGGTAGACATGCTCAGCTACAGTCCAACATTAAATGGAAATGATACAATCATGACAGAGCCAGGGCAGGCCCAGAGGGTACAAGTAAATTACACAAGGAAGTTGCCCAGATACCTATGGCTCCTACATCTGCTGTTTTGCCCGCTGTTTCTCAGCATGCACCTATACCATATCACCAGCTGTCAGAGGAAGAGAAGACTGCAGCCTGGTTTACAGGTGGCTCTGCACGTTACACAGGCACCACCCACAAGTGGACAGCTGCAGCATTACAGCCCTTTTCTGAGATGTCACTAAAGGACAGTGGTGCAGGGAAATCATCACAGCAAGCAGAGCTTCGGGCAGTGCATCTGGTACTGTGTTTTGCCTGGAGAAAGAAATGGCCAGATGTGTGACTGTATACTGACTCCTGGGCCATGGCCAGTGGTCTGGCTGGAGGGACAGCACTTGGAAGAAGCATCACTGGAAAATTGGTGCTAAGGATGTTTGGGAAAGAGTTATGTGGACAGACCTCTTCATACGGGCAAAGGATGTAAACATCGTTGTTTGATATGTGAACACTCACCAAAAAGTGCCATCAACAAAAGAGGACTTTAATAATCAAGTGGATAAGATGACCCACCCTCTGGATAGTGGCCAACCTCCTTCCTCGGCCAACCCTGTTATTGCCCAGTGGGCCTATGGACAGAGTGGCCATGGTGGCAGGCATGGAGGCTGTGCATGGGGTCAGCATCATGGACTCTCACTCACAAAGGCTGATCTGGCTACAGCCACTGCTGAATGCCCGATATGCCGGCTACAGAGGCCAGCACTGAGTCCCCGGCATGACACGATTCTCCGGGGTGATCAGTCTGCGATCTGGTGACAGGTTGATCATATTGGACCACTTCCATCATGGAAGGGGCTGCGCTTTGTCCTCACTGGCATAGACACATATTCTGGATGTGGATTTGCCTTTGCTGCATGTAATGCCTCTGCCAAAACCACCATCTGTGGACTTACAGAATGCCTTATCCACTGCCACGGAATTCCACACAGTATTGCTTCTGAGCAAGGAACACATTTTATAGCCAAATAGGGGCAGCAGTGCGTTCATGCTCACGGCATTCACTGGTCTTACCATGTACTTCATCATCCAGAAGCATCTGGATTCATAGAACAATGGATTGGCCTTTTGAAGATGCAGTTAGAATGCCAGTTAGGTGGCAGTCTTTTGCCGGGCTGTGGTAAGGTACTGCAACAGGCTATGTAAGCTTGGAATCAGTGCCCTCTGTGTGGTACTGTGTCTCCCATAACCAGGATTCATGGGTCCAGGAATCAAGGGGTGGGAGTAGGAATGGTACCACTCACCGTTACCCCTGGTGATCCACTCGGAAAATTTTTGCTTTCTGTCCCCACAACTTTAGAGAGAAAAGCAACCATTTCCTGTTGGACCCCTGCCCTCTCTAACAAGTCCACTACAAGCATGGCCATCAGGAGGCCCTTTTGTGGGATCCATATCATTTTCTCTTTATCGACAGAGTTTGGTATTCTCACTGTAGAATCTTGATTTGCCCTGAAATCCTTTGAATGCATACAAGTAAACACAAGTGAAACTGTCTACATAATAAGAAACACTAGGAAAGAATTGGATTCAGTAGAAGACATTCTTGTGCCCTGCTCAGAAGGGCAGGACCCACAGAACAGAAATAGATATCCCCTATTCTCCCTATACTCCTCACATAAGGTTAAAGACCCCCCTAATCATAGCCACTGCATGCTACACTGTTGGACTGTAAGAGGGACAGAGGTGTATTTCAAATAAAAAGATGAACTTGGTTCAAAAGCTCAAATTGTAAAAAACTTACTACCTTAATTATATATTAAAATGTAGGAAAAGAATGCACCTCTTAAACTGATACATGCTTGAGCCCCTTTACTTAATCAGACTACATGCCTACTCTTAATTTCTGCAAAGTTTTATACAATGCTCTACTTGAAAAGCAGGGCTAGTCTTCTGGCTTTCAAATCTATAAGCTTAGGGCTGGGGAGATAGCTCAGTAGAATAAGTGCTTTCCTGGCAAGCAGAAGGTCCTAAGTTTAATTCCTGGCCCCACAAATCTATAATTTGTTTTCTTACAGAAGAAATAAAAACATTCTGTTTAAGGAGCTTCTGACAGAATTAAAAAAAAAAAACCTGATGTGTCCAAAAGCCCCCATCCCAAAGGCATCTAAGCAAGCTAAATTTGGGGGCAATTTAAACAGCAGTAATTATCATATCTCAAATTGCAAGAAAAATAAATGCCTCAGATACCATTATTCATTTAAGTTTTCTGACAACCTGACATTTACCTCCTTTTAGTGTTTTGTTATAGAAATATTTCTTATTCTACTCATTTTACAGAAACCAAGTACCTTTAACACTAACAAGCTGCACACCCCAGGGTTAAAAATTTTTGCAGCAGCTATTATGTTGATTACAAATCAAACTGAGCTGCAGCGCATGATGCCAAGGAGATTTCACATAGATGTGTGCATTCTAGAATGTAGCATTCTTCTCTGCTCTCTAGATGTTTCTCTTCAGATATGCGCCAACACTGAAAACTCCATCCTCACATTGGTAGCTGGTTTCTTGATAACACTCAATTCAAATCAAACAGTAATTAAAGCACTTAATTGTATGAGCACTGTTCCAAGATTAACTAAAGGGCTTAGGGGAGCTGGAGGCAGGGAGATCAATTAGGAGCCTATTCACATATTCAAAGAGAGAGGAGGGTGGGTGGCAGGAGAGCGGGGTGGGCACACATGCGCGCGTAGGAACATGAATCTGAGATAGGGCAATGGGCATAGAACCAGGGGACGTGGGAAATCTTATGGGGAGAGAATTGATGCAACCCAGGGAGATTGCACAGAAAGCTGGAGACCAGTATTGCAAAACCTGAAACTTGAAGGCTTGCAAAGGTCACTGACTAGAAGCAGCAGCAAAGCGGGGAAGACCCTTTCTTCAAAGCTGTTGTGTTGGACGCGCCTGTCCATGGAGCCCCAACCTCACAGACAGCTGCGGATAGCACTGTAAGGCACACAGAGGTCAGTCATTATTTCCGGAGATATTTACAGACCTTATACTCAGGACTGGATCAAGATATCTCCATGAATTCGGATGCATTTTTCTTCACAACAGCAGCAGTGACACAATCAGGCCAGGGGCTGTGTCTACCCACACAGCTTTCAAGGAAAATGAAGTAGATGAGTCAGGCAGAGGGCAGTGAAGGTCAAGCCTGCCTGGGCCAGCGCCATAGGCTTGATTTCCTTCCAGAATAACAAGCCTAAGTAATTTTCTCATTAAGCTTATTTTTCTCATCCAAGGAAAAATGAACATGTGTTCACATTATAATAATTTGCAAAATTCAAAATTAATGAAAAACTAAGCCTCAGAATCTTAAATAAACAGAATAGAGCAACAGAGAATAAATGAAAGCCCCAAGGCCTTCTGTCACACTCATATATAATAAAAATGCTTATGGTTAATTTTATAGGGCTAAATTAATGAGTACTTTTGGAGAATTCTGAAAATTTCATAATATTTATTTGTATATTACAGTTTTTGTGCTTTATTAATGATTAGGCAAGAAAGTCATTAACTACAGCTTCAAAACAGAAAACATAACCCACCGGAGGCTCCATTTCACATGTGCATTCCTCTCCGTAAAATATAATTCTAATCATTCACTAGCACCGTTTACATAGCAAACACCCCGGACTGTCACTGTGAACCCAGTGGAGTTATTTGCTGTCGTGGTCTCTACACTTCTGCTTGTCTGGAAAAGATATTGATACTTTTGTGATGTAAACGAGATGTTTGGAGGGTAAAATAAGCACTAACATGAGGATGCTGATACCGGTGATGAGGACGGTATGGGTGGGGGTGGGGATGGGGATGAGGGTGGGGATGGGGTTGGGGGTGCTGACGGTGAGAACCACAGTAGCCAGAACAGTTGGTGTGGGGCTATGCTGTGCGCAAAAGCACACACAGAGCATCTGGCACCGGGGCTCATGAGCTGTCCTTCAGCGATAGAGCTGCCCCTGCCATTGCTACCTCAGCGTTTTTTAAGTTTCTTTTCTTTTCTTATTACTTTTCATAAGAAATAACAAGGTGAGAGTTTCAAAAGACATTAGTAGTACATTCCCAAGCATTATACAGTGCATATTGCTATCCTTGTAGTAGTTACTCAGAGCACGGGATGCAGACTTGATAATTTTTCTAATCATTATTGATTCAAAAGTATTTGTACACCAAAATAAATCATCAGCACTGTGAAAAGACAGCCCACAGAGTGTGAAAAGTTCTAGCCCGTTCTCCTTTCACACAAAGGACTTCTCTCTAGAACCTATTGAAAAATCTCAAGTCCCCCAAGTTCGACGACCTACTCTAAAAATGGGTGTCTGAAATGAGTATACACTTCTCAGATGAAAAATTACAAACAGCAAATAAATCTATGAGACATGTTGAACATCACTGATGAGTCAAAATATGTACATTAAAATAACACTGAGCTTCAGTCTTACCACAGAAAGAATGGCTGTGGTAAAGAAATCAACCAATAACAAATCCTGGTAAGGTTCTGTGGAAAAAGCATCCTTCTACATTGTCTCAGGGAGTATTGACTGGTAGTCTGAGCAACAAATTTGATTTAGATTTTTTTTTAAATGTACTGCTATATACATGGGGACACATATTTCTGTGGTACAATGTTTTTAATTCTTCTGGGAAGATAACTAGAAAGGGAATACCTGGGTCAAATGGGACACTGCATCCTAGCTTTTTAAGGAACATCCACCCTGATTTAGACAGTGGTCACATCAGCTATCTCAGCATTAACCAAGACCTCCAGGAGCTATTGGACACAAGGGAAGAGGAGATCCGAGGGCTGTGACGTTAGTTAGTCGCAGCCCTTTTCAAATTCCAGGCCTGTCCTTTACGACGAATGTTCCATTTGCAGTTACTTCACATAAACGAACCTCGGTGTCGCTTGAACTTAAGATGTAGATAAATAGATCCCAATGTAGGAGACGGAAAACAGAACAAATGGGTCAACAGTGCCATAGAGAGAGTCTGGAACTCAAGAAATTGATTACGTGATTAAAATTAAGGCAGGTCACCAACTAAAACTAGGTAACCCGGTAATAGCTTCAGGCTACAGAGGGAAGACCCGCCAACATCATGTAAGACCAAAGCTACACTTAAGACTTTGTCTGAGAAGATGACTGCGGTAAGGCGAAGGGGGTTGCTCACCTACGGAGCCAGCTCTGAGCTTCCAGTGGACACGTGTCTCAACAGTCAGGGAGAAAGGAATTGTCTTTGACAGGAGGAATACACAGGAAGAGGAAAGCAGGTATGAGAAAGCAGAACAGGCATGTGTAAACTGGTTCAGGAAAGAATTCCCTTGAAGGATCTCTGAAGAGGAAGTCAAGGCCAGGGCGAAGTTTAAGAAGGAGGAATATGGGAAGAAGAAGCCTGACTAAAGTCCAGTCAACCGGAGTTAGAAAGTAATGTGGTCAGGGAATGTGGAAGTTCTGCGGCGGGCCGGCTTCTCAGCTAGGCCGGTCCAAGTCGTAGGGAGTGGCGTAGCGCTTAGCCAGGCAGGGTGGTGTGTGCCCCTCTATAATCCAACTCAGAGGGTGAGGAGGGAGGACTGCTCAGCCCAGCCTTGGCACCTTGGTGAGGTTTGTAAAACAGTAACTAAAGATATAACTCAGCCTGTAGGACTGGATTCCATCCCCATCGTCACCAAAATTTGTGGATGGGGGAAGAGAGAGAGACAGAGACAGAGACAGAGACAGAGACAGAGACAGAGACAGAGACAGAGACAGAGAAAGAGACAGAGACAGAGAGAGACAGAGAGAGAGACTGATTCTTACAGAACACAAAAACTGGAGAATTTTTTATCTAATACTCTTTTTTCATATTATTTTTCAGCGTATATATATATTTCAGTGCATATGTTATATAGTTAAGTAGATCAGTATTTGGTATATAATACTATATACATCCTTCAGTATCTTTAGGGATAGAAATTGTAAAATCACATTCAATCATTTTTACTTGTTTACTACAAAAGTAAACAACATTAGGGAGTGAAATCTGGCATTAACCTATGCGGAGAGAAGAGGAAGTTTCAACCTTACTGGAGGACCTTAGAATTTTTTTTTTTTTTTTTTAGTTCTTCTTTTTGGATGTATTTTTGGTGTGTCTTAGTGACGTTTTCTTGTTGCTCACATGTAATACCTGCCACCAAAATTCAAGGATAAAGTGTTGTTTCTGGTCCTCAGTGTCTAGAGGTTTCAATCTGTAACTGGGTGGTCTGGAGCTAGGGTGGCACCTCCAAGAGGCATCGCAAAGGAGAAACAGTGCCCTGCAGGCAGAAGGCAGCCAAGCCAGGCCGCTGACCACAGCAGCGTCTTGCTGTCCCTTTTGTATTGTGTTCAGGCATCAGGTGGGTAACAGTCACACATAGGGCGAGGTACCCTTAATCCCAGCATCACAGTCCAGAAACAGCCACTCTGAAAAACCCCTGCCTAGAAGTACGTAAGTCTTTGAGCAGGGACATCCAGACACAAGACATAACACAGTGGTTACGGAGATTTATTTATACCCTAAAATAAAGACCATAAAAAGGGCATGTGCACAAATAAAGGCTAATCAGAGGATGATAAGACAGTTCTCTCATTTCTTTTCATGATCTATTTCTTTGCTTTGAAGAGAGATCTTGGGACGGAGTCTGAGTGCTTATGCTTGTCAGTGGCTTTCTAATAGGGACAGATGTTTGCTAAGTGCTTCTGATAGCGTTATTATCTGCTTGGGTATTGCCATGGCCTGTGTCTAGTCGTGCCCCTGAAGCCTCATGCAGGCATGGGGGAAGACTTCTAGAGTTTGTTAACTCATGATCCACTGGGATTATGAAAGTGACTGCTGCTGGGATTATGGGTGTCAGTAATGCACCCAGCCTTGGTAAGGGCAGCTTGAATGCTGCATAAAGAAGACAGACTTGATCCCTGTAGCCACTGTGGCCGCTACTGCCCGCATTTGCTCTCTGCTCTTTGCCACCGCCGTTAACTGCTGCCCTCTGCTCTGTGCTACTCTGCCTTAGACAGAGCCAAGTCTGGACTAAAACCTGCAGCAATTGTGTCCTCAATAAACCTTTCCTTCCTTCATTTTGTGTGCTGAGTACTTGTCCCAGCAATGAGATAACAGTAACTAAGACACCCAGAGTGAATGGATACACATAAGCTGTTGCCAGGCTTCCCCTAAATCATATTATACAGTAATTAGTATAGATCCCCAAAGAGCCCACTGAGAGCAGTGCTATGGTTAAGACTTTTCATATCAATGTTTGCATTTGCTTAATCGACTGATAAAGATCACATAATATTAGTTGTCAGTGGGGAGATTTCATGTCGAAAGTTATTTGTAGTTGCACATATATGACCAGCATAAGTATGTAAATATAAACATAGGTAGAATGTAATCTTGTAAATAATGTCTCAGGAGTCAAGTAGAGGCCATACGCATTTTTATCTTTAAGGGCAGGAAGCCCCTGGTTTGTTTTAATGATGAGTGTGGAACCTATCGAGATTTCGCCCTAACGTCTCTGTATAATTGAGAACACTGTGTTTATGCCTGAGTGGAACATCAGTTAGCTTGGTCTGGTCGGAGCTTCATATGCTTCCTGTAAAAAGCACAAAGTACGTAGCATATGGAGCACACAGATTCTTTTTGCCAGTGACAAAGGTAAGAGTGGTCTTTGTGGCAGAAACAACAGCGGTGAGAAAATCAAAGATAGAAAGGAGTAGTAACAATTACAGCAGCCATAAACATCTGCAGCATTGACATGGGCTGCCGGCTAAGT
This sequence comes from Myocastor coypus, assembly GCA_004027025.1. Classification (NCBI taxonomy): domain Eukaryota; kingdom Metazoa; phylum Chordata; class Mammalia; order Rodentia; family Myocastoridae; genus Myocastor; species Myocastor coypus. The sequence continues at coordinate 39,250 of PVJA010005635.1, forward strand.
GCTCACGAAGGATGAGCTGCTTATTTCACTACCAGAATTAACCCTCGCAGTAATAAGGTCAGGAGACTTCTGCTTGAAGATGGAGCGAGAAGAGAGAAAAAGAAGTCACACAGTCCCCAAGAGTGGGAACCACACGCTGAGCCAGGAAGTCTGAACAGAGCAAGTCAGCACCCTGCAAAACTATTCGATTATGTGCCATGACTCTTGTCCTGGTTGACATATTAGAAAATAATCGTAGCCAATAAATTCAGGTTTAAGAGAGTCAAGCAAATTAGAATGTACTTCATTTACTGAAAATATATTAGGCTTTGATACGGTTCTAGCACCTGCAAACTAGTTGGCTAACAATAATTGTCTCATTTCTCATTGCTGCTTCTGCTGAAGTAGTGGTGTCTATAAAGAACAACAGGATAAGCCGGGCGTGGTGCCGCACGCCTGTAATCCCAGCACTCGGGAGGCAGAGGCAGGAGGATCAGTGCGAGTTCGAGACCAGCCTGGGCTACAAAAGTGAGCTCAAGGCCAGCCTGAACTGCACAGTGAGACCCTGTCTCAAAAAGACAAAAAAAAAAAATAAATAAATAAATAAATAAAGAACAACAGGATGAACCTAGCCAAAAGTTTCACAAGCGTTATGAGAAAGACGTTGGCCACAGTGAAGACACCACAGAGGAATAGCTGGAAGAGCCACGCCCGCTACCCGGAAGACACAGTACTGTGGGCTACATTTTTCCCTACTCTGTTGTGCATTCCTTCATTTATGCTGAAAAACTGTTTTACATTCAGAAGGTGCATTGTTTTGTACATAAATAGAGAACGAAAGAAATGAAACAACAGAGCATATTGTAGGTGTAGACAAAGAATTCATAGAAGTCACTAAAAATTCCCAGGGACACAGGGCGTAATCACAATGCGTATCTCATTCAGTCCACCCCACCACGGTGCATCCTACTGAAGTGAAAAGCCACGTAACTACTGCTTTGGGAATCACAACTGAGGCCCAGTAAAAGACACTGCATTAATTATATTGTTTTCCATGGAACTTTTTGAAGGTTGCCCAGGACAGCAAGTCTGTAGAACATTCATGATGAAACTGTCAAGGAGCACCAGACTTGAGGGACCTCTGGGAGAAAAGAGATTTGAAAATAATGTACTGCCTGCTCCTGGTTCAGACATGCCTGTCTCGGAAAGTATGACCACATTATTGATTCTCCAAGGAAGAAAAGAAATGTGACTTTGTCCCTTAACTGACATCAAAGTTACAGTTCTATGTCATAGTAGCCAAGAGCTTTTCTTTTCTTTTTTTTTTTTTTTTTAATATCCGGACTCAGATACAGAGTTCTGGGTGTCCTAGGAGAGGACCAGGTGGCACCAAATCAAGATGCAGTGGTCATTTGCATGGATAACATCAAAGCAGTCGGGTAGAGATGGATAGGGAAGCCAAGGAGGGTAAATAAACATTTCCTCGGACACTACTGAATTACAGGCCTCAAGGGTCTTGGAAAACTGAGCAGTCCAGACTGTTCACCGTCCCATACACAGATGCCAAGCCATCAAGACTAACTGTAGTCACATCACAGAGAACATAAACAGTCTCCCTACTATATGAAGATATAGTAATTTCAAGGAGCAACTTTGGTGTGTATATCTGTTTGTCTAAGATTTTATTGATCCACATAAAACAGAGTTCTGAGCACCTGCTGCCTACCAATCTCCTCCCAATGCCTAGCTCTATAAAATATGCTGCCAACTCTTATTAGGAACAGTTTCCCACAGGCACAGGTACATCCGATATTTGTAGGACCTGTATAATGAAGAGGACAGAAACAAAAATTCAAAAGTAAGCCACCCAAAGGTGGAATTTACAATGGGAAGTTTTGTTTCAATTTGGCTATTGAATTAGAAAGAAGAAAAAGATCAAACCATGTCAGGTGCTATCTATTTATTTGTAAAAGTAGAGCTGAATCCTCTGATACAGGGTCAGAAAGAGAACTCAACTGATGCAGAGCACGTATTTCCTCTGTGCTACCAATAACCAGAAGCCCTTGAGCAGTTTCCTGGGTATGCCTGACATCAAGCATGAATCACTCAATTTAGTGTCCATCAAAAAATTTAGGATGTGGCCAAAGAAGCCTGACCGGTTAGGCCCACAAAACAGTGTGTACCATGAGACCTGCTGATGACTAAAAATCTATAGGTTGGAGAAGGGCAGGCTCTGATGTCTCCTTCATTAATTATTTAAAGTAATATTCCAGATGCTAGTAAATCCTAACGACTATATAAATCTATAGATTTTTATGCTTCAAAGAAGTGCTTTGGAGAAATAAAACTAAAATATTTCTCCTTATCCAAAAAGATAGTTTGTAATGCGTATTTTATTTTCTAATGGGCAGCTTCTCGTCAATAAATTCAGATTCAATTATATATTTTGGGTGCACATACCGTAACAGATGAGAATCAGCTCTCGTGTGCAGGGTACTTTCTTTCCCTAATCACTATTGGCTAATTTTTTCCTGTAAGCATCCCTGGTTACCTCGTTAGTGCTGATACAGAGCTTATGCTAAGTATACTGTCTGTAAATAGAAACAATGATAAGATTGCTTCTCTAAGCTGGTTTTGTTGTTGTTGTTGTTTTAATTACGCTACAAAGAAAATCAAGCCTATATACAAATAGATATTTTTTCCCCAGAAAACAAGGACTGAACTCAGGTCTTTGTGTTTGCCAGGCAAGCACTTATTCTACTGAGCTATCTCCCCAGGCCCTACAAAAGCAATCTTGACGTCACTGCCACATTGCAAAAATGAGCAATTTACATTAGCTCACTACTCAAATTCTCCCCTATGCCACATATTACTTGGAAATATGCTGACAGATATCATAAAATGCCTGCTGATGTATTTCTGCATGTATCGCTCTACTTTTAAAAATTAGTCCTAGAGAAAACCCTAAAAAGTTACCAAACTAAGAAGATTAAATGCCCAATAAACTATATAAACTAACAGTAATGACAAAAATGAAAAATACTAAATGTGAATTAAATTTTCAAATTTCTTGTCACCTCGTAAATTTTTTAAGTACAGTGCTGGTCTTAAAATTATTTTATGGCCAGAGGTTTCTTTATGCTACTAAAATTTCACAATATAAAGTTAGTTTTAATCAAAACTATGGCCCTGGTGTTGCTCCCCCGGGAGAGCCCACATTGTAATTACGGATTAGCCATTTTTGAAAAGCTTTAACTCGCCTGATTTAGATGGAGTGAAATGATTTCTAGCCAAGAAGAAATGGTTCATCATAAACATGGAGTCTATGATAAATCAGAGTCAGTGTGCACTAAGGAATTCCTGTTTGCCAGAACCTTGGATAATCTCTTGTGGCTGAATTCTCCTAGCGATTTTTGGAAAGATTTAGTGAACTAACCCCAGGCATCCAATCTCTGAGGGAGTGTGTAAGAGACTGAGCTCGGCCAGCTAAGCCAGCACGCTGACTACCCTGCCGTCATCCTCCTGGTCCTCAGCGTTTGAGGATGCTGAACCAAAACCTACTGAGAAGAGGATACTGAACATGGCACAGAAAACGGTCTCGATGGAATGACAGCCTGACTCTGGCTGGCCTCTGGAATTGCACAACTGCCACTATATATATAGTTTAATTGTTGCTGAGAGTCAGAAACATGAACTGTGGACGTATTTTCCATGTAAGAGCAACCATTGAAAGAATTCTGCCTTTTGCTCTAAGATGCCTGGAAGGCTGAGCTCTGATGTCACCTTCTCTCAAGATCGTTTGAAAAGTGTGGCAATGTTAAGCACAGTGATTCATAAACACCATTCTAGATACTTCCACAGACTGAATGCAGTCTGTCTTGAGCTTGTCTCTCAGTTATTTGATGCTGGGGCCTTCCTGTGGTGTCTGACTATCTCAAATTTGCGAATGGTGAGGACTAAGCCTATCATAAATTCGAAATACTTCATCAACACATTTTACAGAAAAATAGTGAGTCTCAAGTTTACTTTCCTTCCCTGACAAATCAGAGCAAATGAAGTCTCTCATGCCAAGTTATTTATACAGCAATCTTCCCTCCTCACACCATCTCCCTTTTTCTGCTATCTCGAAGATATAACCAGGTGCCAAAATTGAACTTCATGACTCAGAGAATCTATTTCACTAGCCAAAGCAAATAGATATCAGATGAACCCTCTAAGAGGCAGCTTAAAATGCCAAATACTAGAGGTTCTTTATTCAACTATTTAAAAGACGGCATAGCCAGCCTTATGTGCTGCCAGTGCAAATGTTCTGAGCAGGTAGGTAAGGCTAGGATGAAAACTGACCAAGCCCCTTGAACTGTGTCAAGTTTAAAGGCAAGTACAGGATTTTTTTTTTTTTTTTTTTTTTTTGTCTTTTTGAGACAGGGTCTCGCTATGCAGTTCAGGCTGGTCCTGAGCTCACTTTTGTAGCCCAGGCTGGTCTCGAACTCGCACCGATCCTCCTGCCTCAGCCTCCCGAGTGCTGGGATTACAGGCGTGAGCCACCATGCCCGGCTAAGTACAGGATTTTTTGACGTAAGTATGAAACTGTAAAATGATTAGGAGAACAAAGCAGCGGTTCTTGCTGAGCAATCTTTTGATTCCCATAACCTAAGAGATACCGGGGGTCCTCAATCCACCACATATTTACTGTGCTGCTGTTAATTTTCTAGCAGCATCCTAGGCCCTGCAGCAGTGCGCTGCGCCCAGCAGTAGTGCTGTTTTAAACCTGTCTTGTGTTTGCAGTGATTCATTGTGCACTTTGGATTCGGTAGTTTAGGAGTACACAAACCAAGGTTTTAATCTACTTTCCCCTTGTCTCTCATTCCGCGTAGCAGCTGTCAAGAAAGGACAGAACACCTAGAAGTTGGCAGTGTTGCTGGAAAAGTGTCCTGCAGATGCAGGCATGAATTCTATGATTTGTGGCTCCTGAGGAGGTATGGGGATCCAGCGGGAGAGACTCGGGAGAACTAGAACAGTAGGATCGAAGTTGGAGCAATTTCTGTGTACAGTGGCAACATTATTCAGGATTTCAATAACCAGTATAGCTAATCAACCTTTATGACTAAGTAGACCCCAGCAGGCCTGTGTTGTCTACATAGTTAGTCAAGTTCAGGGGCTTTATTTAGGCAACTTGTTAAATACTATGCTGTAAAACTAATAAAATGTTAAATATGAACTATTTCTCTTATCAATCCATTTTGTGAAGAATGTAAGAGCTAACAGGTACAGTTTTGAGGGAGAGCGGCTGAGCTTGAGATTGATCACACATCTGGGGCTAGAGCAAGGCCAGTATGGAGACCACAGAGCACCAGAGGCAAGCCACATGAGCCACGTGAGTGAGTGGTCGGGACCCAGCAAGGCCAGTCTGCAGGGGTCTGCCCTGGTGTCCCTGCTAAGGGCAGCCCAGATGGCTCTGAGAATGCTTCACTGTCAGTGTCCTCAGAAAAGCCCTGAGACCCTGCCCTTATGGCTCCCTCCCTTTTTTACTGTGTGTGAATAAGGACTCAGACCACGCTGGGCTGCTGCTGCCTCTAAATCACAGCAGTCAGGTCCTACAGCAGTCCCAGCCTTCTTTGTAGTATGTGTCTAAATTTTCTTAATCTCCTCTGTCCCCTCTTAGGACCTGGCTGGCTGCCTAAGTTATCGATGTTTCTAGAAAGAAAGCTTTTAAGATTTATTTTGTCTAATATAAATTTTGCTACTCCATAAACACTCATTTTGTTGTTGTTGTTGTTCATCCTGAATTACTAATAATATTTAACTCTGGCACTCAAGGTCAGCAGGGCCAAAGTTCTAAAGAAAGACCAAGTGTCTAATAGCTAGTTCAAGGCCAACTTGACCCGCACGGTGAAACCCTGCCTCAAAAAAAAAAAAAAAAAAAAAAAAAAAAAGAGTATAGAATTACAAGAATAAAACCAATAATGCATTAGAAGCAAAATCAAGATAGGAACTTGGTGCCGTGTCTTTATACAAAACAGTAATCTATAGAGATGTTCTTCCATCACTTGAATCACTGCAAATGAGCAAGATCATTTTCACTTGTGGTAGTGCCGCTTCAGTTTTAATTCATATACAGTGAGTTCCTCACTTATTGACTGTAGAGCTGTGAACTTGTGTATTGTATCCAATTCTCACGGGCTGGCAGGATAGTTCAGTAGACGAAGTACCTGCTTAGGCAACTGCGGGGACTGGGGCTTGATCCCTAGCACCACACGCTGTGTGGAATCCACCTCCCGCCTGGGGCATGCTGGGCCAGCCACAGAATCCTGGAGTGGTGGTGCGTGACTACAATCCCGGCAGTGGGGAGGCTGAAAACACGAGCATCGCTAGGAGTGTGAGCTTCGTAATGGGGCCCTGCAACAAATACAAAAAAAAAAAAAAAAAAAAGATTCACACAGTTGTCCTTCATAATATCCATTTTGTTGAATTATAAACACATCGGACTTGGGAATGTTCTTCCAAAACAGTACACACTTGCAAAAGGGGGGCTTAGCTGAATTCTATATGTTCTGCAACACAAAGAAAGGACGCCCATGCTGTCAAGGATGGAGCAAGATTGTGGAGAACCGCCCAAGCGGAGTCAGACCTCAGGACACCTAAGGACGGTGGCAGGCAGCCCTGAGGACGCGACGCCCTGCTGAGCATGAGCTCAGTGGGTCATCATTACATAAGGACTTGGCTTAGCAGTGGACAATTGCGCATGTGCCAAGGAGGCCCGCCTGTAAAACTGTAAACAGGTGACAACCACTGCCTGACTGAGAAATGCGCACCAGGACTGCGGTGGCTGTCATGCTGGGCGGCGCTCCCTGCTGCCGGCTGTCCCGGCTGGTGCCTGGAGCACAAGTATTTTTAACCTGGGGACCTAATCCATGAAAATCTCCCTGGGGAGCCCTAAGAAGGCCAGCCAGTGAGAGCACGAGTGACGCTGAGAGATAGCAGGAAAACAAACATTTTGTCCTAGTGTAGAATAAATAAATGGTGCTTGTCAGAACAAAACGCATTTACTCACCTTTAAGCAAATACCATTCTCATCACCCATAACAAATGAGTCTTAACATAAGAGTAGCTTTCATTTATTAAAAAAAAAAAAAAAACATGTTCAAGTTACAAGGGGCAAAGGTAGCAAATCACCTTTGCACGGCACAGCTCAAAGATGATTTCATCAGCAAATATGTGAAGAGGACCTTCATATTGGGAAGGCCATCAAAATATTGCTTCCCATCACAGCTTGTTGTAATGGAGCATACATTTTGATCCCTTTAGCCATGCTAGGATTTTGTAAAACATGCTCAATTAAATCAGGACACTCTGAGTGAGGTAATGTTGACGTTTCCTACATGTAGTTTACCACTTCCTGGCCCAGATAGTGTATAGCACTAGACTGCCCCCCACACACACACAACATTCATGAGACTCGCCTGTGCTCACGCTTCTAACCACTCACACCTGCTTCTACCGTACTCCTGTTAGGATACCCTGGAAAAACCCCGCCTGCTGGAAAGATTCTGTATGCATCTCCTCAATGACCAGAGCAGGCTTTTCACCTATTATGAAAGAAGTAGTCAACGTGCTAATTTTGGAAGCTCTATGCCTAGCTTTCCTTGGGTGCACCCTCGTGTCTTTTTTTTAGTTTTGGCAGAACGGCCCCAGGCCTATTTTTATAACTAAAAGACGGCTATGCTCACACGTGAGTAGAAAGTATGAAGAAACGCTGTATCAAGTTGCCCAGGCACAGAGCAGGAGGCTCAAAGCCAGCCATCGGCGGGGCAACTTTATTATTCAGGGTAATGGACTTCAGCCTTCCTCAATCATTCATTCATAAGAGGCAGGAATCAACCTTGCCACTTGCACAGTTGTTTACTTTTGACCAAAATGAGCAATGAACTGCAGAGCACCGGGGCAAGGCCGTGCTCTAAACCCGTACCTGAAACGAATGAACACAAAAGAACATGATTCTCCCAGCAATGACCTAATCTTGGTTTAAAGTGATCAACACCCAGGCCAGGGAGAGAGCTCAGTAGAATAAGGGCTCACCTGACAAGCACAAGCTCCCGAGTTCAATCCCTGGCACCACAAAACAACAAGAAAAGAAAAAAAAAAATGATCAACGCCCGTGTTCTTTGAGTCAATTTTATTTTGTTCTGTGTTTATGAAGCTCAAAACCATGATTAGCTATAAGTATGAATTTCTAGTTTTGAAAGAAAATCAGATGTTAGACACCACTTCCGCTTCTAGTAAAGGCGTAGAGCAAAATTTTTCATAGCTCTCACAGAAGAGCCATGAACTACTACACTAGTATTGCATATAAGCCATCACATGTTATCTTAGATTAATGTGTATTTCTAATAGCTCTTTATACAGTTAACCACAGTTATCCCATAACACAGAAGTGTGGACTAAGAGCTTCTAAGCTTATCTTCCTGAGGCCAAAATTATACACACAAGCGCAAGTATCTCCCAAAACTCTTCACTCTCGCTCAACAGAGAGCTCGTGCAGGGAGTGCAGTGGATAAATCAGCCCCAGCGATTCAGGCAGTAATTTTATTACCGCGACTTCCTTGACAAGTACAAAGAAAACTGTGATTAAAGTTTCATGTCGTCTCTCTCTCACTAACACAAGTATTAATAATTCAGGTATTAGGAACAGTAAACACTGAACACATAGCTTGTTTATAACCCTTTCACATAAATTTACTCAGTCCTCACTCGCTGCTTTGCAGGAGAGTTCGTACGTGTGATGATAATGAGCAACTTGTACGGTGCCACGGACTGAATAGAGTTTGCTCTCTGTGGACCTTGTGGAGATTTGATCCCCAGGGTGACAGTATCGGGAGATGGCTGGGCCTTGAAGATAGGATTAGGTGACAGCCTGGAAGGGCCTTCTCCAGCACCCAGCATGGCACAAAGCAAGGTCAGCCTTCATGTTCTGCCTTACAGATGGGGCTGCTTGTTCGTGCTCTCTCTGTCAGGGCTTCTCCCATAAGTAATTGTCTGGTTTTGGACTTCCCAACAACCTGGAACTGTGAGTCAAAATAAACCTTTTTCCTATATTCACTACCCAGCCTCAGGTATTCTGCTACAGCAACATAAATCAAAGTTGGAAGTAGCAGAACTGGTTTTCTAGCCAAGATATTCTGGCCCAGGCTTTGGCATATTTTACTGCATTGTCTCTGTTTTTGTAAACAAAAGATAGGGCCGGCCAAATAGCTCAGCAGATTAAAGTACTTGCAAGCAGCTGCAGGGACTGGGGTTTGTTCCCCATACCTGCTGTGCCAGCCCCACCCCCAGGGCATGCTGAGCCAGCAGTTGAGACTGGGCATGGTGGTATGTGCCTATAATCACAGCTCTTGGGAAGCTGTAAACAGGTGGATCACTATGAGTCTGATCTAATGGTGAAACCCTGAATACCCAGTAGACCTTTCCTGAAAATACATTTTTAAAAAGATGATATAACTATGAAGTGAAGGAATTGCTTTTGATATATTAGGAGGAAATAAACTAGCTCTCTTTCCTGAAAAGTACACAATCCCCATGTTTGTGATCCTTCATGGTTAGAAGAAGTAAGCCATACAGTAAGTATAAAACCAAATGATGCTTTTTCATGAGAAACCAAAAACTCACAGATTCAACTCAGCTCAGGAAGTTAAATGATAGTTGGCTAAAGCATGGTGCTGAAATTAAGCAATAGCAGACTAAAGTCTATTTAGACTTCAACAACTAATTGAAAATAATTCATTAATAAGGTAAAATTGTCAACCATACTGACAGTCTCTGTCTCTCTCTGTCTCTCTGTCTCTGTCTCTGTCTCTGTCTCTGTGTCTCTCTCCCCCTACTCCCCACACATATATGCTAGGACCCCTCACAAAAAGTAGGTTCGTAAGAGAAATGCTGACACCACCAACCTCGTAATGCTTCATACCAAAACTATAATTGTATTTTGTAATTGTATAATCTAGGAGAAAGCCATGCCCACCAGGGCAAAACACATAGCTAGCAAGAGTCCATCCGAGTTCTTGTACTATTGAAAATGCATACGAAACACTATTATCTTCGGTTACAGCCAGAAGATGTCAGACAATCAATTCATATAACATGCCAACTTAATAAAATCTGCATAGAAAATGTATGAATGTAGTAATATTCCTTTTTATCACAAGTTATTAATGATCAATTTAATGCACATCTCCAGCTGGAGTGCTTTGGGTCCATACGATATTTTAATCAGCTTTAGCCATAGATTTAAATGCATTTCATTTCATAACATCAGCTATTCAAGATAAGAAAGGCTGTACATGAGAACTAAAATATTTGGCCTGGGTTCCTAATTTTATTTTTATGCTGTTATTGATTTTCCTACAATTTATTGTAATAGAAACAGATCTAAATGTTCCATTATAACATTTGCTTTAATGCCTACATTAGAATACAGAAGTGTTTCTTTAAAGTTACACTACATATTTGCTTACTTGGAAATTTCCCTTTTCTTCCCCTTCCAATAAAGAACTTCCTACGCTTAGCTGGGCGTGGTGGCTCACGCTTGTAATCCCAGCACTCGGGAGCTTGAGGCAGGAGGATTGGTGCGAGTTCCAGACCAGCCTGGGCTACAAAAGTGAGCTCAACGTCAGCCTGAACTGCATAGTAAGACCCTGTCTCAAAAAGCCAAAAAAAAAAAAAAAAAGTTCCTACGCTTGTTTACAAAAAAAACAGTTTTGTTCAAAGCCAGGATCCTCCAAAACTAAGAATGTTGACACCGCACTCATAAATATTCCTGGAAACTGACCTGCCATAGTCTCCAGCTTATTTGCTTCAATTTAATGATTGACGTAGTCTGCTAAAAACCATTGGGCTCAATTCTGTTTGTAAATTCCTGGGTAAAACTAAATTGTTTTGTATATATGAAACATGCCACGCTTAAAGCTGAGCTACCTCAGCAGTTACATTGAAATGCAGATGCTCAGCATTGCAAACATAGATAACTGAGTGTTTCTCACACCTGAGCATTCGAAGTTTGATGCAAACCTATGCTCATGCTTGCGAGTAATAAAAATGCGCAGGTCTTGGCCAGAGCGATAGTTGTGTAAACTAAAGTGCCTGCTTAGGCAAGCTTAGGCAAGCTCAGAGACCGTGGATTCCTCACATGATGCACCTGCTTCAGCCCGAGGGTGTACTAAGCTGGCCGCAGAGTCTGGGTGCAGTGGCATGTACCTGTAATCCCAGTGCTGGGGAGGCTGAAAACAGGAGGATCAATAGGAATCCAAGCTGTGTAGTGAGATTCTGTTAAAATATGTTTTAAAAAATTACATATCTAATAGTAAGTGAGGGAATTAGATCATGAATTCTCCTCATTATACAAAAACAGACTGGATCATATATTCATTTTACTCACCACTGTGTTGGGCAACTTTCATTATGATGGTAAACACTTGAGGGGCTCAGAAAAGAAGAAAAGAAGCCGAGGTCCACTGTCCCTTGGAAAGCCTTGCTCTCTGGCGACTAGAAGCTCTCACGAGGGCTTCACTCTTCAACTTTCCATCACCTCTCACTAGCTTCGACCTGGTCACTATGTTTATACAACCAGGTCCACGCCAGAAGGAGACTATTTTCTCTAAGCCCAACTTCCAGGCACCATGAAGAAAGGAAGACAGCAATTTCAGTTTGACTGTTACCAGCCCTAAAGCACATTCACAATGAGAAATTGTGAGAACCCTGTGCATACAAGATTTAGTATGTCCTTGGGCCTTTTGCCTTCACTCAGTTTCATGTTCATTTTTTAAGATCCTACTACCTGCCAGTAAATCTTTGCTTCCCTAGAAGAATAATTTCCTTTCTTGGGGATCAATTGACCTAATGTGGGATACAGAATGTGTACGTGGCATGATCACAATATATGGTGAATGTTTAAATTATTTAAAAAAATTGGCAGTAAAAGATACATTGCCGGTACTACTCCTCCCTTTCAGCACATTTATTCCACCATGTTGGCCACTTTCTGAAGCAGCTTGAGAAGTTCTCTGTCATGTCTGTACGAAGTGTGACCAAAAATACATTCCTGCTCCCAAGCAGTACTCAATGGAAGGCACGCTCATAAACATACCTCACTGTGGCCTCATCCACTTTATCCACCAGTCAGGAGCCACGAGAAGGCTCTTCCAGAGCCAAACTCACCAGAAACGGTGAACAGTTCGAATCAATTCAGGACACTCAAGTAGCCATGAAAGTTCAGATAAAGACACTCAGGAGAAACTTCCAGGAGCACTTAAGAAAATGGCAAGAATTATAGAAGTATACTAAAGTGAGGGACATTAATAACAATGTATTTCTTAATGTAATAATTTTGAAAAAATTAAACATTTACCATAGTGTTCAGTTATGCCAAGGGCCAAAAAATATAAGCAAAGATTTAACAAAATATAATTATTGCTCACAGGAAAGACAGGAGATGTTGAGAAAGATACCTGGAATACACAAAGGGATAACAAATAGGAGCATTAGTAGAGAACAACATAATATAAACATTAGGACCAAGAGGACATAAAAATGTTAACTTTACAATTAAAATACTGACATAGGCCCAGTACATAAATCTGTAGATGGCAGATATTTTCCAAATTTCTCTGACAGGTAGGATGTGCATCTTATTGGAAACAATCATAGCTCATTATCCTTGATTTTGACCTACCTGAATGGCCTACATTTCCACACCTTACCAGGCAACCTGATGTGCTGACACTGTGAGGTGAAAGCAGTGAACTTGTGAAGAGAACTTGTCGGGTCAAATTATCAACAAGAAATAGGCCCGCCTTCGAGGAGAATCTAAGCTTCAATGTCAAATTTTAAGAAATAGTCTTATATGTGCATTTTAATTAGGTTGCCCCGTGAACATCATCATGTTAATTTCAGTGTAATGCTCTGTCAGACTGTCACTTGTCACATGGCATTTAGATCATAAACAGGAAGAGAAAACTCTTATTTTGGCAATTTATAAATGTTGAACTTTAAATTCAATATTTAGAATGATATTGAATAATGCATTCGATATTCACAATAGTACTGAGAAAAGAGGTTGGGACTATGTCTGATATTCCAAATCTTTGGATGCACAGAACTTTAAAAGTATTTCAAGGACAAATAGTAGATTCTTATTAAGAACCTGATCAAGTGTCAGATGAAACATGAAGTTTAGTTAGTTGCCAAAATAGATTTTAAGAAAAGAGTAAGCCTGATTAAGACATTTCATCAGAACAGAGATATGCTTTGTATTATTGGGAGGAGGAGTTAGCTGTACACATTAGAAGATGTGTTTTTTAAAAAAAAAATGTATGCTGAAATATATTCTCAATATTGTGATAATTTCAGATAACACATGATGCACCTATTTGGTCATTTAAAGTAAAGATTAAATGACACTAAATTCACAATTTTGCATAGCCTTTGTCATTACGTTTTCAGAGAATTGTCATGGCCCCTGAAAAAACCATGTACCCCTTAAGTAGCCATGCTGCTTTTTTCCCTGCTACCCGGTGTCTGGAAACCCTTCCGAATTCTCCTATTTTGAGTATGTCATATACTACAAATGGAATTGTAGTCTTCAGTGTATGGCTTCCCTGAATTTAGTTTAATTCTCAATTATAATGTCTCAAATACAACTAAGAGTACTTTAAAAATGAAGGAGCTAGATCCTTTATTTACCATCTATTTTCTATTTTCCAAAAAGTACATGGTGCCATGTATTCACTGTTAATAAAGTAAATAACTACAAAAGCTCATTCAATTTTTCCAATATACACATTCATAAAAAAATAACATAACCATTTCAGTTATGAGTGGCATTACAACTTTATTATATAGAAGCATAAAACAAGGTTGAAACATGGAAGTCAACCTCGTGTTCATGGAAGAGTATTCTCATAGCAGTTACATGAAATTTCCAGTAATTAATCTAGATATCCAATGGCATTTCCTTAAAACATCCCAGTAGCTTTTCCCACAGAATTTAACAAGATGAAAAGTTCACTGGAAATATCCAAGAGCAACAATCACCCAAAATGCATGACAAAGGAAAGATGTGGCTGCTTGTCTACAACTAATGGCATCTTCAGCTCATTATCTACAAAGCGCTGTGTAATGACAACTCTGAGAGACCAAATTCAATAAACAGACAAGAAGCAGACCTATGCATGCACCACAACTATGAAGAAAAGACAGATTAGATTTCCAAATGGAGAAAAGATTAGTAATCCGTATTATATAAAAGAGCTAGGTAATATGAAAACTTTTCCAAAAACAATGCCTCAGAAAGAAACTATAAGAAAGTGCGCTTATGATGTCAGGATTAAAAATATTTTAAACTACATGTAAGTTAAGCAGACAAAAGCCAAAACATTAGTAAATTTAGCTATAGTAAAATATTCATTTTTTAATTTTATTTATTGATTTACTTACTTATTTATTTTTGCAGGACTGGGGTTCAAACTCATGACCTTACACTTGCCAGGCAGGCACTTATTCTATGGAGCTACCTCCCCTAAAATTCATTTAATAAAACAAATCTTACAGACATCGTCACACAAACACATACACTGAAACACAAAGCAAAGAGATCAAAAAATATCTTGAATAGATATAGTCATAAAGGCATTAAACCCAGAAATCAGTACAACAAGAAAAGTAAAATGTAGTAGCCCAGGAGAAAAATCGGTGAACGTATGCATGCAGGCACATGACAGAAAGGACTACCTGGACACGCAGAGACCAAGAGGAGAGCTGCTGTAGCCCGCTGGTACCTGGGGAGAACTTAAACTGAGATAATGAAGATGTGACTTTCTTCTAATTTTGAATTTTTAAAAGGTTCTCTTTTTTTTTTAGGGTCCAGCAAGATAGCACAGTGGTCTGAAGCACTTGCTTAGGCAAGCTTAGACAACTGCAGGGACCACAGTTTGATCCCCGGCACCACATGCTGCACCAGCCCCACCCCCAGGGCAGGCTGAACCAGTCTTAATAATAATAAATTTATTTAATTTTTAAAAAGATTTATTTATTTATTTGTTAAAGGGTCCTGCAATGCAGCTCAAACTCATAGTGAGCCTCCTGTCTCAGCCTCCCCAGCACTCAGATTATAGATATGTACCGCCATGACTGGTATAGGGGATAGAACCCAGGTACATGAATTTGTCAGGCAGGCAATTAGACTGCTGAGCTATCTCGCCTGCCCCAGACATGACAATTTTGTATCCATGAATATTAAGTAATTTTAGTTTGCTGATGTAACCATTTGATGAGATTACAAAAAACAGGAGTTCTCATCCACCGCTGAGGAATATTGTTATAACTACTTAATTGGGGTGGTGACACATCCCTTCCATGTTGTAGAGATGCCTATCTGCCAATATGCAGGTTCCACTTGTGATGGCTTGGGCCCAGGTGTCCTCCCAAAGTCTCAAACAAGCATTGGATGGCTTCTGGAGTGTGTGATTAATTCATGACCCAAACCTGGGATTATGGGTGTGAGTGCCTCACTCACCCTGGGACGGATAGCCTGAATATAATATAAGTAGGGAGAGAGGCTTGCTACCTCCTGGAGCTGCTGCCCTTCCCTTTGCTCTTTGTTGACTTCCACAACCGCCAATAGCTGCCCTCTGCCATGTGCTTGCTCCTCTGCCTTAGAGCCTGCCAAGTATGGACTGAAACTTCCACTAACTGAGCTAAATAAACATTTTTCCCTTAATTTTGATTGTGAGCTATTTTGTTCCAGCAATGAGAGAAAGTAAAGGGATACCACTGTTAGTTGAATATTTCACATAGATAACAATATGCTATGTTATTATACTATGTACTATATACTATCAATATATTATACATAATACTATTATATATTAGTATACTATTATGCAATATACTATATTATGTAGCATACTGTACATTATTAATTACTGATAAATTAGTCGCCCAAATGAAGAAAAGTTTAATAATTCTAACTAGTTATTTATTGGCAACCAGTTCATTTTACTCTTCATCAGAATTATTATTTTCTTCTTTTTCTCTTTGCTTGTTTCAAAAAACTGCTTCATTAACTAACTAAACTTCGTGCTCCATCTGACACTTGATTGTGTTCTTAATAAAGAGTCTAGTATTTGTCCTTGAAATACTTTCAAAGTTTTATGCATCCAAAGAATTAGAATTTCAGACATAGTTGTGATCTCTGTACTCAATATTATTGCAAATATTGAGCATGCTTTTCAATGTCATTCTAAGTATTGAATTTAAAGTTCAATATTTATGAATTGCCAAAATAAGAGTTTTCTCTTCATGTTTATAATGTAAATGCCATTGTACAGTTGACGATATGATGGAGCATTACACTGAGATTAATGTGACGATGTTCAAGGGTAATGAATTCATTATACATTCAGAGATTGGAATACAGTATGGGGGCAACGTTGTAGAAGTTACATCTTCCGTTTCAGTTGTAGTTTTATCTCTAAAATAGGGCTTACTGAAATTAATTGTGTACAGTAGAATGAGAAAACATTAAGCAATTATTACTATGTGTTTCTGAAGGCTACAAACACATGTAAGAAACGTGCCTGCCGAGGCAGACGGGAGCCATCCCAACTTCAGTAAGAGAGGGCGTATTACTTCCATCTAGTGACTGCAGCCTGGTGTTGCTACTGAGCAGCCTACATTCTGGGACTGTCCCCACGAGAACCACTAGCTCTCAATGTCAGTCGGGCCTAGGTTGAAAAATCTATCTCTAAAAAGAAAGAAAAGAGTATAAGATGTCAGCTAGGAAACACAGGTGTGGAGACACACCCTTGTAACTCCCGGTACTCTTGAATCTAAAGCAGTAGAATTGCAAGTTGGAGGTCAGTTTGGGCAACTTAAGGACTGGAGATGTAACTGGCCGCATAGCACTTACCCAGCAGATGCAAGGCCCCTTTTGTCTGGATCCCTAAGACTGAAAACAAAGGGATATTCATTAATGAGTGACCTATAATTTTTTCTTTAAATAGAAACACAAGCATAAAGGAAATATGAAATATGTAATATGAAAATATGTCAGCTTTTTAACGTGTTTGCTACATTATCCCCGATATGTTTAACATATCTAAAGTTTCTATTTTTTTAAAATATAAATTTTTGTACAAATAAACAGCCAATATATAAATGGGATGGAGGTTACACAAGTCTTTTATTGGCATATTTCTGGAAATGTACTTTTATAAAAACTAAACTCTCAAACTCGTCATCAGGTTTTATTTGCATGTCTTTAACTGTTGGTTCTATATAGATCTACAAAAGGAAAGCTGTGAAGCAACCTGGGATTTATCCATCACCACAGATTTTATTCCATCCTCACACTTTCAGGCAAGAACATTCTCAAGCTCTCTCAGAAAAATTTAATTTGATTTGTTCCTGCTTTTACAGCACACAGTAACAATGCCTGGCAATTTTCTGCTGATGGTAGAAGACTAGTCCAGCATCACACACTCCACAGGAGTTGCTTAACTCAGTGGATTCTGGGGAAAATTTCTCCCGGCCTGTGGGAATTCTTCAAACGGCTTTGGCATCAGTTAGTATACTCATTTATATTTTCATTTTCTATAGTTCCTTAGCGTGGGGTGGGGGTGACACATTTTTTTCTATAAAGGACAATATTTTAAATATTTCAGGATTTGCAGGGCATGTAGTCTCTGTAACAAGTATTCACCTCTGCCACGGTAATGGACAAACAGCCACAAACAATACATAAAATAATAAATGTGACCAAATTGCCATAAAACTTCAGTTATAAATCCAGGCAGGAATGCCACTTGGCTCCAGGCCATGATGTGTAAATATTTGAAGGATCTGCACAATGATACTATTTTAAATACTATCTTACATTTGAAGCATGCTCTCGAATCTTTTCTACAAATATAGTTTTGCATGAGTTTTAATCAGTACAGAAGTCTCCCACAATTTAAAATGAATTCACACAAGTGAAACACTCAGTAAATGATGTAAAAGTTCCTTTTTTAGATTTATAGCATACTGACTCTTTTTTTTTTCTGCAAGAGTGTTATATGGTGTTATGTTCTAAATCACTATTGATAATTGATTCCATTTGTTTAAATTATTCTATCACAGATTCTCTGTAGTAAAATAAATACACATATCTTATGTTCAGTTCAACCAAGGGTTTGGAATGACAAGGACTGTGAAATTATACTATCTACACAAATAATAGCTTTCTATTAGGTTTACCATTTCACCTGAACAATTCCTTATAATCATGAATAATGATGTTATTCAACAATCTAATGATATCATGGTATGTAGCTTCAGTCAATCCATCTTCATCAAGAAGTTCAAATATTTATATTCCACTGCACAAGGCAAAGTTGAACACACAGTTGAACAATATCCTGACCTTAATTCCTCCTCCAAATCAAATCAGCAAGTTTCATTTAACTAGATTCTAGTCTAGGATACACATGCCTTCCTGAAGATATTTAATTTGCCTACACATTTTTACACAAGTTTTCAGCTTAACTGAAAGAACAAGTCATTAAAAGAAAAAGCCCTCAGATTTTCTACCAATATTCTTAATTGGTTACAGCCAGAAAGTTAACAGATTTATGAATATCAAAGCATCCGTGGCACCTTCACGGAGTGTAAAGAGATCTGAGATACTTTCTAGGAGATCTTGAAATTCACATCTGGGAGGTACGAGTAAAAAAATAACATGATGTGTGGGAACCATAGCGCCAATAAAGAAGTGCTTCATAATGTTTGCCTTGATCAAAGACACTATGAACGATCTCTGCCAATCAATGTCTTGTAACCAAAATAAATGAGAACTGTCATTTGTTTGTTTGGTGGTGTTGTTTTTTGTTTGGTTTTGTTTTTTTAGAGAGAGCCTATTTAGGACTTGGACCTTTGTGGATGGAGTATTATGAAAACAGATAGATGTTCAACATCATGACATTGCATTATATGTTCAAAATCATTTCCTGTTTCTCTGCCTTTTTCCCTCCTTTCTTTCTTAAATCTTCTTAAAGTTCTCCCTTGCACTAAGAAGACCTTAGGGATGTAGCTTCACATGTTTTTCTACTTCTATGCCAGGCTTAGCCCCCATGGGCTTTATAACTGTTTTTAACACCACTGAATGTGGAAATCGGTTTCTTCCTGAACTGCTGTCCTTGCTTAACTATGTGGAATCCTCTGTCCACCATCTGTCACTGGATTGTTCCTCCTTAGGTGAGTGTTCATACCGCGCTTAACAGCAGACAATACTTTCCACCTTTCTGTCCTAAGCACCTGCTATCTCTCAAACTTACTCATCTTCTTTTTTTTTTTTTTCTTTTTTTATTGTTATGGCTGGCTCAGCCTACCCTGGGGTTGGGGCTGGCTCAGTATGTGGTGCAGAGATCAAACCGTGGTCCCTGTGGTTGCCTAAGCTTTCCTACATAGGTGCTTTACACTGCTAAACCGTCTCACCAGCCCTTTACACATCTTTCTATTGCTTTCACAATCTAAATCATGTTGTTTATGATGTACAGGTTCATACCTATCTATTTAATCTTTTGCTATAAACTCCTCTACACAAAAATAAAAACATAACCATCTTTCTGACTGTTCACTAGTGACTATCCAGGGACACGCACATCATTAAATGATAAAACATCCATTCATAAGAGACAGTGGTGTTTCTAATTATATGGCAGCAAGCTATGACCCTAGAGTCAAGCCAGGCTGACACCAGTTATTGTGAAGAAAGTTTATCGAGACCACAGTGGTGCACCTTCTCTCTGCTACTGCTGGTTGCGGCGTTCGTACAACCACAGCATAACTGAGTGGTTGTAACTGAGACCAAGTGACCCGGAAAATGTTTGACCATTTAATAATGAAGTTACTTAAATACTGTCCTTGTCTTCAGGGGAGTCATGGCCTTTTGTGTGCTTTTATTTAAATATTTTGAATCAAAATCTTTTTGCCCAAGAGAAAGCTCTTCCTAGCAAGACTTGGACTGGTGCTACATTCATAAAGCCAACTGGCTGGAACCTTGGCGAGCTGTGTTTCACAGTTGGGATGCCTCACATGGGCAGGAAAAAAGTGGTGAGAAGATGGATCTGGAGCTGCTTGGATCTGTAGCTACATCATTAGACTCAGATTAATTAAATTAACTAAAATCTCAGTTCCTCAGACATACCTACCCCATATGAAGCACTCTCTTGCCATGTGTAGCTCCTGTCTTGGATAAAGCAGATTGATTAGATTTTTCCACCACCACCAAAAGCTCTGATGGGAAGCAATGATGTGAAGGTTCCACAGATACATGTGACCTGCTCGCTGCTCTGGATAGCATGTCAGCTTGCAGTCTGTGCAAAGGGCCTGTGACCATGGCTCCAACTCTTGTGGAAAAGATCGCTGCAACACATAGAGTGAAATGGAGCCATGATGGTGAGAAAAAGAAGTATCCCGGAAAACATTGTACCCTGATTTGCATAGAAAGATGCAGGGAACATAGCTATGCCTATTTGACCATCAACATAATCTTGTAGTGAACAGTGAGATGTTCGGGCAGAGGAGATGGCTTAGTGGGTTAAGTGCCTGCCTCGAAAGCACCAAGACCCTAGTTCAACACTGGTACCGCATGCTATGGTGCTGGCTTTGTGTAGTGATACCCTGTGTCCAGTAAATAGATAAACACATGAATGAATGAATGAATAAATAAATAAATAAATATATAAATAAATAAATTCAGGTAGTCAGCTACCTGAATCCATAAAGCACGGATGCAGAGCTTGACTCATTCTGGTAAATACTGTACAGCACAAATATTCTATATCATGCCCAGCTGGAAGCACAGGGCTGCTGTACAGTAAGAATAGGCAACGTTTAACATTCGCTGAAGTGCAATAGATTCTTTGACCTGGAGGTCTTAATAGGCCAAGTTGTGGAATTAGTGAGCCAGAAACATTGACTCATTTTTCTGAGAAGTCATTGTGAAAAACAAGCTCATCCCTGGGACATCGTTGCTCATCCTCTTTTTCAAGGAATGATTTTACAAATGTGATTGTAGCAACCAGACGTCATCATCCATCTAATGTTGCTTGACAACTTCTTGTAGACACCCATTGTCCATCTGAGTTAGGAAGATACATAGACAAAGATTCTAAGCAATATTCCAAGTAACAGCTTTCCAGAATTGCAGTAATATCCTACAATCCTTGGTTCTATAAATTTATCTTTTCTATGTAACTGAGAGACCCAAACTAACCCACAGTCTAGTCATGATTAAGTAATGCAGTTGTTTTTTTTTTAATCTTCGCTGTCTAGGATATTGCCTTTCGAAACTGGTAGATGGATACGAATCACAAGTAACTGCAGTGCTTTTAGTTGTGCTTGGTCTTGTTGTTTTCAATTCCAGCTTCTCATACCCGTGCTCAGTTTTCTAATCATCCCTAACTCCCCAGTGTTGAGGAATTAGGACACAACTAAGAGACGAATATTTTAACTGATATCTCAAATGACTTTTAGTGTCCTAGAAATCTCTATTGTTTTATAAGGTTTCAGATGACCACAATAAGAAGAAATATGATAAAAGCTACAGGCTTCTAGAACCACGGATTTCCCATTTTGGAAAGGTAATAAATTGATAATATATGCTTTACTTGGGATTATTGGTATGAATGATTACTATTGGCACACCCAAACAGCCCTCTGTTATGGTTTATGTCTAGTTGTCCCCCCAAAGCCTCATGGCGTCATTGGGCGGGGACTGCTAGAGTTTGAGACTTGATCCATGATCCCTGGGATTATGGGTTTTAGTACTGATGGGATTATGGGTGGAAGTACTTCTGGGATTATGGGTGTAGCCTAGGGCGGGAGCTAAGGTGGAGAGCCTGAATGTAATATAAAGAGACAGAGAGACAGGCTCGAGCTTGAGCTGTTGCTGTTGCTCTGCTGCCGTGTTGGTTGGCTACCTCTGCCACCATTTTGTTGCTGTTCTGCCGCCATGAACTGGATGCTCTCTGCTCTCTTCCACTCAGCCTTGGGCCAGCTGAATATGGACTGAAACCTCCACAAACTGTGAGCTAAATAAACCTTTCCTTCCTTCATTTTCAGTGTTGGGTATTTGTCCCAGCAACGAGCAAAAAGTAACTAAGACACCCTCCGAGAACGGAAGTACTAAGAGAAAACTGGAAACGTAATGTTTTTGTTGCTGAGAAGCTTCTTAGACAAGGTACCTTCACATACATGATAGAAACACATCATGATGATGTGCAGTTGACAACTGAATAAAACAGACACTTAGTAAGGTTTCAGAGAGAGAAGCCTGTCCAGGTTGTCAGATAGGAGAGAAACACCTTCTCTGGATCCAGTAGCAGGGCCCTGCCGGAGAAGTGATCGCACCGGATAGACGCTCAGTTGTCCCAGAATCTTTGCTTGTCATGGTTAACATTTTAGATCTTAGAAGACAAAAAGAATAAAGCAACCAATATCGCTTTCTCAGTTCCTAATCCAAGTAGCCGGGGCAAGATTACAAAAGCTTCACAGGATGGCCAAAAGTAGTTGCATCTCAGTGGTCCCACACAAACGAAAATATGAGCCACCGTGCAGTGGAGCCAACATGCGACCTCTGTCTCTGAGGAGCTATCCTAGATGACCTCACAGAGCACAGCAGTCTCCAGCCTTCCCAAGGGGCTCCAAGTAATGATCCTTGGCTCCTCTCCGCCTCTGTCTTCCAACTAAACACGTCATCCCAAGTTGGTTTCCCATGTGCCTAATCCCTCCAAGGACCCTACAATGTTCTGGAGAGTAGAGGATGTTCTGTTATTTCCCAGGTCCCCAGGGGAGTCATGTGTCAGAGAATGTCTTGTTCGATCATTCTTAAGCCTCTGCTATGTCCAAAACTATGCTAGGCAAACAGAACAAACCACCAGAACACGGACTCAGGCATAGGACGCAGCAATCTGTGGTCACAATAGCTGAAAATAGTCCTGTGACCACCCCAAAAGTCCCTGGGTTACACATTTCCGGTTGGTGAATTGCCTATGTGAATTACAATAAAACCGTTAAAAAAATAAATAAGATGGCAAAACTTTAGACATCTACTAAAGTGAAGTTTTAGAAAAGACACGCCCGCCATGTCATTGTTGCTTATTGCAGCTGTGATTGTGATATACTCACAATAATTAGATGTTAATAAAATATGAAGGAAGGTGGAATGTTTCTAAAAAAACAAGAAAATGAAAAGCTAAGTGTATCCCACATTAGCAGTGGATCCAGAAAGCTGTGTTGACACTCTTTGGACCTCTGCCTCAGGCTTTATTTAACTAACCTGAGCATCAATTTCCGCACTAAAAAAAAAAAAAAAAAAAAAAAAAAAAAGTAATAAGCTTAATTTTAAAAATTTTATTCAGTGATATCTTGTTAGTGATCAAATACATAAAAATTGACCTGCTATCACTTTCACTAGTAAGTTATTATGTTTATAGAAATATCCTTTTTCATTCAATGTGTATAAGAAAAAAAATGTTTTTCTATTTTGCTTAAGGATATATAAATTTTTATAGTTTTACACTACAAATATTTTGTTTGTTTCGAGTCTTGCTTGCTATTGCTGCATTTTTTTGTTGATTTTTGTTTTTTTTTTTTTAGGGAAGGTTTATTTCTTGGTTTTGGTGCTGAATACCAAGCCCAGGGTTTCCAGCTTACTAGGCAGGCATTCTACCTGTGAGTCAAATCCCCGGCCCCGAGAGTGTAGCTATTATAGTGAAAATTCTGAAAGTAAACATTCAAAATCAGGTAAAAGTAACAAAGTTATAAAAAAATTAAGATCAAAGGAATATTATGGAACAACTAAAAATAAAACTGACAAACACTGTCTTTAAAATTTTAATTTTAATTGTTTATTTATTTAATACAGGATTACGCTAGGCAGCTCAGTCTTACCGTGATTCCTGTCTCAGGCTCCCCAGCTCTGCGATTATAGGCGTACGGCACCATGCCCAATTCTGGTGGCCGGCATGGTGCACCCAAAGCTCAGGAGCCAGGAGCCAGCACAGCATGCAGCAATGGAAATTGAACTAGCATCCTTGAGCTGGTCAGGCAGGTACTTAGACCACCACGCTCTCTTGGTGACTCCAAACCTTATCTCAATGATAAAGAGCAATTCTTGTGAAAATAAAAATGTAAGAAGCAAGATTTTCTTGGGCCGGGGAGATAGCTCAGTGAAACGAGTGGTTCCCTGGCAAGCTCAGGCTCCTGAGTTCAATCCCTAGTACCACAAAAACAAAACAACAAAAAAAGAACAAGATTCACTTGCTGTGACTTTATAGTAATTACAGTTTCATTTAAAAGATTTTGGGAGAAGAAAGCAAACATTTTGAGTAACAAAGTTTTATCTGGACCATAGATTGTAAGAATTTTTACTTTACTTTTTATTTTATATACTTTCATCAATGAAAAAAAATTAACAACATTAAAATTTGCTCATTCGATTCATGCAAATACATGCCGTATTTGCTTGAAAGCAAAGGAAAATGAAACTCCTTTTATGGGGGACCACATCACGGAGTAAGATGAATTTTACTGCAGAAAGAAAGAACTGCATGACACAAGTGCTCTGAAAAAAAAATAGTGAAGTTTATTCTGCAATCATATGCATACATGCTACTCAGTCGTGTGTATAGCCTCTCAGGCCAATTATACTTTAAATATTTTGGGTATGGTAGAGCTCTCAAGGAACCTGAAGCTCTTCTTTATCCTAAGCCAAATGTTTCACATCATAGCCATTTGTTAATTATAGTATAGTTTTATAACGTGGTTAATACAAGGACTGCCAGATGCAACATACTGATCTGGGATGGCTCAAAGCCCTGAGAGCTGCAGGGATAGCACATCATCGGTGTCCCTACCCACAACCTCAGAGAAGAAAGTGATAACAAAATTATGAAGAAAATTATTTAATATGCTTTGGAAAAAAAATTTTTAAACAGCTGTGAAATATGAACTCATTTCCTGTTAGCTACATCACAGGGGAGCCTGTCTTTCCTATAGCAAGCCCAACTGTAGAAATCAATTTTAGTAGTGATTTAATTCTCAGTGATTTTTCCAAGTCTGATGAATAGGAGCAGCCATCTCTTGACACTAGGCTGGAAACACAAGCTCTGATCTCTGAGTTTAGGGTAGAAATCATAGTGCTACTCTCAGAGTGATATCACCAGGATGAATCACAAGGGCCTGGTGGGGCAGAGCTCGCTCGCTCGCTTGCTGCTGAACCTGCCCTGACCCAAAAGGATTTGGAGCTCTACTAATCCTTGGGCACTTGCAAAGTCTGTTTTCCATTCATATATTTAGATCATGATGTTTGAAGCCAGAAAACAAATACTTAAAGAAATCCACACGAAATCCCTTTTCCTTCCTTCCAATCAATCAATCAATCAATCATCAATCAACCAATCAGTCAGTCATAAGTCAAGGGCTACACCAATTCAGGTAAATAAACAAGGCTAATTCCAGACCTGCGATGTGGCTGAATGATTAAGGAAATCACACGGGCAATGAGAATAGTGCCATTTGCATACTCCGCTAGTTGATAGTTGGATAAATTTGGACAGGTTATTTCCCTAATCCTATGTTTCTTCTGTTCTATTTTAAAGAGAGTTTGATGAAATATATCAACATCCTTTAAGGTGGAAACTGCTATTATTAAGCATGAAAATTTCAAAGAAAAGATACCGATGGATAGACACTCTTTATCAGCAATAAAATACTTCCCAACCCCCATTTCAAGACCGCTTATGGTGGAGTTGCAAAAAAATGCTCTCAACTGTTTCTTACAGGCCTACCTTGTCTCTTCTGCTTACAGCAATCACACTACGGCTTTGGAAAGCATTATTTGATGTCTTTTCTTTTTTTTTTTGAGAACTCTTTCCCGTGATAAATCTCAGACACCAGCCCAAATCTCCTGCTGGTTGCCATGGCCGAGATGTGGCTAGCCCATCAGATTCAGCATGCAATGGGCACCCACTCCCTGACACCCTGCCAGCCCATGGAGAAAGGGCTCTTTTCAAATCATTAAGCTCCTACATCCTTATCTTTCTTCGAATGTTAAGGAGCTTGGGCTGGTGAGTCCATGGAAAGAAGCAGTGAATATGTAATTTATTTTGTCTCCCTTTTTCAATTGTTTCTCCTTTATCTCCTCTTAATTTCTTGTTCATTTCTTTCTTTTTTTGTTTCATCCAATTTCACATGCATATATCTGGTAATATGAATAACTGGAAGGTAGCACTACGTATGACAAAAATACTATGAAATTCGTATTACGTTAAGTGAAATTCTGTATCACTTGTAAATCTGTTTTGATTCTAAGTTGTACCCTTTAAAAAATAAAAAAAGAAGGTCAGCTTCGTGACATGAATCCCACTAGCAGCAAATATGACCCTCTCATGCCAAATCTGCTCTTTCTAAAGATATTAGGCAAGTTGTGTTTGCGTCTCATTTTCAGGCAATTTCCAAACATGACTAATAATTTGACTAGGTTTATTTTCTTCAAATTAATCCACAAAGCCATGAATAAAATGTGAAATCCAGACAGCACTTTCTAGTGGAAGCAACTTTCCCACAAAACAGAACTGTGTTCATGTATTAGTTTCTAGCTTCCTTAATACATTAAACACTAAAGAAATAGTTCATAAGCATTTGTCTAATGTCTGGTTTCGACATGGTGCTTTTCTGAGGGTGACAGGCAGTGGGAAGGCATAGGTGAATCTCACAGGAAAGGTAGCAACAAGCATGAGAGTCCTTTTACTTTGTAAGTTTCAAATCCCGAAAACTGAGCATCTGAGAGACAGTACTTATATTATCTATATCACAGGGACTCTGGAAATCCATGGCTTTACAGTTGGTGTCAGAAGCAGCTATTCCTTAGCCTGAAAATCTTGGGCAAATACAATATATAATAGTGTTTCTTCTGCAAATATTATTTCCTTCTCTTACACTCCAAAAGTATACATTTCTACTACACTGACATTGTGATGGTCATGGAACTTGATTGGCCCAATGGAATATGAGTCTTTGTGACACATAGTCCTCTCAATAAAAATCCTTAAAAGTATGCTATGGTCTAATGTGACCTCTTAAGCTCCTGCTGCCACCATGAAATCAACATATTTCCCCTCATAGAGAGCAGACCCCAAGCAAGCTGAGCCCACAAGCCTGGCAGAGCCAAAGCTGACCTAAGACCTGTGAATATGGCAAACCACCAAGAGTTTAGGGTTATTCACTGCCTCGTAAGGGCTGACTGAGATATTGTCGTGAAGTCTTCCAAACTGAGCAGTTACCACATGGAAAACATTATGCTGGTTTAAAATCAAACACAGGTAAAAAGCAAAGGATATGGATGGGTAGTAACCCTAGCATGTGTATGGCCACAAATAGGCTTTTCAGAAAAGCTGAAATAAGGCCAGCCATGTAACTCAGTGGATTAAAGCACCTGCTTAGGCAGACACAGGGACTGGGTTTGATTCCCAGCAGGCTATGCTGGCTCTGACCCCGGGGGAACACTGAGACGGTGACTGAGACTCGGCATGGTGGTACACACCTGCAACCCCAGAACTTCGGAAGCTAAAAACAGGAAGGGTCACTGTGAGTCCACTCTGTATAATGAGAGTCTGTAGACCGTGTACTAAATACAAATTTTCAAAAAGCTGAAATAAGAAATGTAACTCCAAAGACACTACAAAACAATTCAAAGCTTAAGACCCTAGCTTCTGATTCAGCTCAGATTCTTTTCCTGTCATGTAAGATTTGGATAGTATGATTTTTTTTCTTGGATATATTGTAAGTTGAAAGATATGTTTCAATAATCATTGGTGTAAAGGTCTACAGCAACGGTTCTCAACCTGTGGGTTACGAACCCAGTGGGGGTCGAATGAATACATAATGTCTATCAGGTATTTACATTCCAAATCATAACTGTAGCAAGCTTACAGTTTTGAAGTAGCCACTAAAATTATTTTTTGGTCTGGGGTCACCGCAACATGAGGAACTGTATTGCGGGGTCACAGCATTAGAAAGTTGAGAACCACTTGTCTACAGCATTACAATTTAAAATGCACCATAATAAGTCAAAGTTCTAATCATGTCAAAATGATTTTTTTAAAACCATAATTCCTTACATACTTGGTGTCAGTGGTAAAGACAGGAATTATTTATTTTTATTTATTTTAATGAGGAAAAATGATAAATTAGCAATGAAACAGTTTCAAAACAGGTTAGTAGGATGGTTACAATAATTAATATATTGTATATTGTCTTCGTAGTAGTTGTTCAGAGGACAAGATATAGATATGATATCTTGTCTAAACAATACTAGCACAAACTTTTATTCTCAACGATATAAGAGGAAGTAGCTGTATAGTTATCCTAACTCTCTTTTGTATGTATATGTATTTTTTTCTTTTTTGCAACAATATGGTCCTTTGTTTACACTTCTGTGAAGTTAGTAATGCATGACACTCGTTGTTCAGTAACTGATAGCAAACCTTAACCAGACAGAATGATCATTTCAGAAGTGAGGTAGCTTGTTTGCTTTAGGCACTAGGCCAAATATTTGATCAATTTCCTAGCTTTGTGGCCCCTAGTATGTCTATCCCACTCATTTTGTTTGGCTAGAGATGGTTTTTGCAGAAGTTGTATTTGGAGAAGTCTTCAAAGGACCAATAAATGTCAAAGTAGACCATGCTGGGAAATAATACCAAAGAAATGATCTGTGTATAACCTAGTGGAATAGTTAGGCAGTAACTGAAAGGATCCAAAGCTCTCAGCCTGGGCTGGGATAGCTGGTCTGGCAATCTCAATTTTCAATTGGCTTAATGTCCTGAAGAACCCAGGGAGTGGCCTGTGAGTTTCTTTTTCGCTTTTCTTAGCCAAGGTTCCGCCATGCATTTCAGGGCTGGCCTTGACTCACTCTGTTGCCCAGGTTGGCTTGAAATTCACAGCAATCCTCCTGCTTCAGCCTCTTGAGTGCTGGGATTGCAGGTGTGCACCACCTGACCAACCAAGGTTCATAAGCACCTCATTCGAATCTTGTCATTGAGGAAAGAATCCCATTAAAGAATTTTGAGCATGAAAAATACAGTATCATTCCATTGACTTGGATTTTGTTGGATGCAGTCAGTTAGGTATCATTAGATGCCAAGTGCCTTTACTTATCTAAGGGGCATGTGGAGAGATTTGGAAGCCTAAGGGTAACTGCAGCTACAGCTGCGCAGACTGCCAAAGGGGAGTGCTCACCTCTGAGAAACACAGGAAGAAGATCTTGTGATAACACAGTGGATGAAACCTGAAGAGAGATAAATACATGAACGCTGAACCCGCCTTTCAGTTTCTCTGTGCAGTTCAAAAATATTTATCCTTATTTATTTTTATATTGAAAATTACACTCACATACTACATTTGGAATATTCCAGATAGTTTTCCTCTGCCCCACTTTCTCACTTCTAATCAAAATAAATGTGTTATACTGAAAGTAATTTTGCAAGTCAGTCAGCTCCTATCTTTATTGACAGAAAGAGTCCTCCAAATAAGCAGAACAAGCCCACAGTATCTAATTGTCAAGATGATTTTCCATATGTTTGTGTGATGTAGAAGTACAAATAAAAGACAAATGTTCAGTTAAGAATAGCCAATGCAAGATTCCCCTTAGGGTTTAAAAGCTCCCAATTTTATGACAAAGCATGTGATCTCTAATATCAGTAAGAGATCCAGAAGGCTGTGAAAGAAGTATCTTTCCAGAGCCCTCAGGAGAAGTGAATCTTCACCAGAGGGCTCTGGGAGATGCGGAGGTGTTAGGAGCACCTTTGGACACTCGAGATTCTTGCTCTGCCACCCACACTGACACAAGGCTTTGGTGTCTTACTCTGAGGGATCTCCTTGTGGAAAAACAGACCTGAATGTTTCAGAAGAGCCTATTAGCTGTGGGCAGTTCACCGAACAAGACACAGCTGGTTACCAAGTCCCCGGGGAACAGAGAACTGCCGCCCACCATGCGAAGGAAGGCAATGCAGACAGTGGGCAGTACAAATGGACAGGCGGATGCCAAAGGCACCTGAAGGAATCTCGCTGACCCAGAGCACAAGGAACCCAGTAAGCAAAGGTAATAGGATGCTGATGTGAGCTACAGCTATACACAAAACCAAAGGTCATAGCAAGGTTAGGAAGCTGGTCAAGGCCTATGCTCAGGTGCTGGGGCCTGCTCTTCTCGCTGGCACAGGACCAAACGGTGGCCCTCAAAATGAAGGGAGGACAGTGGGAAATCTATAGCCTTATAGGATATGAATTGCAAATAACTGAGGGATTGCAGTGAGCGATGACAGTATTTATGGATCTGCCAGAAGAGAAATGCACTCCGATAGCAACTTCACCCTGAGAGCAGTCACCGCGCTAGGGACGAAGGCCGTTTGCATAGACCTGGGTGAGAAGGACACCCAACTAAAGAGAAGGGTGGCTTTCAGTTATAAACTGTCTACAAAGAAGAAGAGAAAACTCTAAGAAAATGCCTGGAATATAAAGTCGTACTTGATTATGGCTCTTATAACTGAGTCGAAATTTAATAATAATAGCACAACTATTTGAATGCCTAATGTGCCAAGGAAAACTTACAGATTCTGCATCAGCAAGCTGCTGTGGTATCCGGCTCAGCTCTGAGAAGCAGACATTGTTACCCACTGTTAAGTATCCAGCAGCGGAAGGAAAGCCAAACTGTCCAACTTCACAGGACTTGCGCCTAGCCAGAGCGTGAGCTGGGCTTTCACACACACCCAGGATCCGGGCTGCCAAGGTTATACCCTCAGACAGAGCACGATGCCTCTCACACTGGACATCACGCCGTGTGTGTGTGTGTGTGTGTGTGTGTGCTTCTGTGTCTGTTGTGTGTGTGTATGAGTGTGGTGCTGGCTCTGATGCATGCACAGGCTCACGTCTTTTGTGTAAAATAGTGGGAAGGGTGGCATTCTTATATGATCTTGCAAATCTCTGACGAAGAGCTGGTGGAAGGAAATTACATTTTCACTTTTGCTTTTACGTGCAGTCTGTCATGATGTCTCAAGGTCAAAATGTAGAAACAAAAGCTGCTTTCATACAGAACACGGTTGGGAAAGAAATGACCACACAGGTCGCCTAGATCCCGGAAACCCGCAGCACCACTGCTTAAAGGCATAGTGTGCTGTTCGACTTTTGGGCTTAGAATCTGTCTCTGCTGCTCTGTAGCTATTTAATCTAAATTCACAGAGGTTGAATGACCTCATTGTCCATGGATAAAATAGAGGTGCTGCTGGCACTTGCCTATAGGGTCACTCATGAGAATTAAATTGACGTTTGACAAATGCTTAGGAAAAATCTCCTGGAATAAATTTTATCAGAATAATGTTAAGGAAATAAGCAAAATAACGACTGGATTTTCAGGCCAAATTCCTGGGATAGAGTAACATCTTTACATTGAATTTTAGGTCCCTAATAACTGGGTAAATAAAAAGGATTGCTTGGGTAGGAATGAGCAATTATAAAAAGGACAGTTATAATGGGATCTTTAGTAAAGTGAGAATTCAGCTAAGATGCATACTTCAACAGACTCTCAGTGAAGGACAAGAATGCCATCTCACAGGACTCTACGGCCCAAGAGGATGAGGGGCAGTGGCCTATTTTCAAAATTCTTTCATGTCCAAACTCATGGCACACAAGAGAAATCCTTTCATGCAACTTCTGTTGAGTTTTCACTCTAAAACTATGTTCAGTGACTTGCTAAACTGAACATTTCAAAATTACTCATAATAACAAAAAGTGGGTGAAGAGCTACAGTGAATCAAAAGTTAATATTATCTTGAGGTAAGGCAAAGTTTTATTACTCTCATTTCTCCTTGGCTTGTTTGTTTTGAGAAAGGGCCTCACGATGCAGTTCCAGTTGGCCTTGAATTCACTTCCACTGTGCGAGCTGTCCTTCACCTCCTGCCTCAGCCTCTCGGGTGGTGACAGCCAGCATAGTTCTGTTTCTTTCCATTGATAAAGGCCATACAGGAGGTAGCTGGGAATGGAGCATTAAAATAAGAAGTGGTGAAAGGCAACTTTCCTGCATGCGTTACTTCTCTAGGTGACACAGTTTTAATTAAGACTAAATGTATTCTCCTTCCAGGGCCTGTCCTACATTCCTAGACTTACCTGCTTCTTCATCAAGTAATCAAGCTTTATTCTGGAAGCATCAGAATAATAGGCAATTAATTATTTTCCAGTCTCCGTAGATGCTCTTCTGGGTGGCCACAGGAATGTGACCTGCTGTTATTACTACAGCCTTTGCGTTCTCACCAGTGGTTAAAGGACCATTAGCCTTCAGTATCTGGTTACTCGGGATGCCCTGTATGCTTTATCCTTCTAAAGGAATCATAATATTGAAAAATTGATTTTACAGGATAATTACTTTAAATAACATATCTATATCTATGTCTACATATTTATCTATATCTATCTATACCTATCTATCTCTAG
The DNA here is from genome assembly GCA_004027025.1 of Myocastor coypus. Taxonomy (NCBI): domain Eukaryota; kingdom Metazoa; phylum Chordata; class Mammalia; order Rodentia; family Myocastoridae; genus Myocastor; species Myocastor coypus. The sequence continues at coordinate 71,800 of PVJA010005635.1, forward strand.
CTCTGTCTATCATCTATCTATCTATCTATCTATCTATCTATCTATCTATCTATCTGTGTGTATGTATATGTTATTTATTACCAGGGATTGAACTAGGAACCTTTCACGAGCCAGGCAGGAGTTTATTCCACTGACCTACCTCCCTGGTCCCCTCTGAAGCATTATCTACATAAAATAAAATGGCAACATCATTTTTAATATCTTTGGTAAGTCAGAAAACACAGTCAACTCTTGCTACATTATCTAATATCTTCCTTTTTAACAATATCTTTATACAGGGAATATGTAATTCTGATCACTAACAAGAACACCAACTTAGTAGTTCAATTAAAAAAAAAATTCTGGGGTTATTTTCAGAATGTAGAAAGCATAAGTTGCCTCGAAATCTCTATTTTCTGGATCATTGTCCCCACCAGCTCTTCATTTATGTATGTGAGAATCGCACTAGATGCCCCCCTGTAAAGGCCCTCTAGGAAGATAAAAGAAATTTTTTAAGCATGCCTAGGCAGTGTTATGAATTTGCTGGTGATAGTGGACTGATATCGGAAAAGAGAAAAGTCCTTAAAAACACTCAAGACATATACACAAATATTTTGCTGATCTCAGGAAAGGAAGACCTCAAAAGCATGAAAGAACAGGGAAAGCTCACTAAAGACCAAGTAGATAGCTGTAAGTGTAACAGAGTTTCTGGGAAGGACTGCCTGAGCATCTCTCTCTGAAAGAAGAGCAGTCGTCTCCATTTTGGCTCACCTGACGCTACTTCCTTCTAGTGATATGCACAGAGCTGGCGAGGACCTTTTCTTATCACTTCAATGGGCTTTAAGCAGTACCTAATGGTCTAACTGAAGTACTAGAATCGTCTTTGAAGGCGGCACTGTGTTTCACTGATAAGCCCCACCTCCTTCTCTTTAATATGAGCCTGGTGAAGACCAAAAGAAGATGCAGTGCTCCATGCTGTTGGTTGGGCTCCAGCCTAGAGAGAGATGATGTAACTTCCTAGGGCTTGAAAGAGCATACATCAGAGCTGAAGCCCTGCACCCCAAAACATTAGATACTCTGTCAACTCTTTCATTCAGATTACTCTCAGCCTAGCCGCTACAGCAGAGGCGAGAGCAGGCCTCCGACCCAGCCCGGTTCCTGGCACTCACGCACTTCCCCCTCTCTCCGTCACTCATCCTCAAGCCCCTCCCCTCCTCATAAATAAATAATAGTTGGGTTCAGGTTTGAGTAAGGGTCTTTGCTCTGGCTATCCATCTTTGTGGCTGGACTTAAGACCCCTTAGCTCCCCATAACTATGAATATGCTTTGGTGTCTTTATTCTCACCGTGGGGTGCACTGGGAATGGTAGACTGGAATTAACTTGATGGCATTCAGAAACTTATCTTTGAGATCATAAACATAAGCTTCTCCGGCTGATACAAGGACCAGGAAGGGCTCTCCACGGTGTCTATATATCGATATATTTTAAGCAGAAGAAAGATGGCGAGTGAAAACAGTAACAATACTTCTAACAGATATTCTAGGAAGACTGTTAGTTCCTAAAGGATTATGAGAAAATTGAATTAAAACACAAAACTGACAGATAAGGTAATAAAATAACTTAATAGGGAACATGCGGATAAAAATAACTTATACATCATTTAAAAGTTCATTGCAATACCAATTAAATCATACAACTTGAAATAACAAGGTCTTAAACCTGTCAATCTGGCAAAGGTTAGAATGAACTCCACAGTCTTAGAAGTTTATGAAAGCTGTGTACCCTCCTTCCTGACCTGTAGGAAACAAACGGGAATACACAGTATTTCAGCAAGCAAGCTGCCTCGTTGCTATGGCTTGGACCCCGCTGCCCCGCCCCCCAGCACTCATTCCCTCACAGGTGGCCAGATCTAGGTGTGCGATACTGAGATTAAGAGGTGGGTAGTGCTGCATTAGTCTGCAAATCTTCTTCGCATACTTTTGGGTTGGAATAATGACAAGGCTGCTCCTGGCTCTGGTGGCACCAATAAAAAGGGTTGTAGCCTGGAAGGGATGAACGGGAAGGCAGGTTCATGGCTGCTCCTGCTCCTGCTGCTGCTGCTACTGCTTCCTGCTCTCCTCCCTCCCTCCCTCCCTTCCCCCTCCCTCCCTCTCTCCCTCCCTCCCAGGGCCTCTTTTTCCTCTGCGATGCCCCTCTGCCATCTCATCTTGCGTCAGAGCCAGCCAACCATGGACTGAAATCTCTACGAGCTGTGAGCCAAAATAAACCCTTCTTCCTTTAATTTGTAGGTGTCGGGTATTTTGGTCTCAGCAACAAGAAAAGTAATGAAGAAAGAGGGTAAGCACTTGTCAAAATATGCAAAAGATCCTGCGCCAAACTATTCATCGCACATAGATGGAAAAGTCCAAGAGTATATGATAAATTATCAGGGATCCATATGGCTCGACAGTACACCATCATTAAAATTGTTTGGAAGTATGCACTGGAAGCTCAGAAATGTCAAAAATGAAATAGGTTAAAAATGAGGTTATCAACTGTTTTTTTTTTTTCCTTTGCTATACAAACAAGGAAGAAAATAAACTAAACTGAAATTTTATTAGAGCTGTTTTTACTTAATGAAATTATAGTTTCTACTTTGTATAATGGGTCGCTATCCCTATAATGAGAAAAACAAATCAAAGATTTACAAATATGTCATACTTGATATAAACTAGATTGCTTTACATAGACACACGTTAAGGAAAACATGTACTTTGGTTGAGCAGTTCAAGCTGGTTCCTGGTAGACTACACTAAGACCGTCAAATGGTTTGAATGAACGAAGCTTCCCTCCTTAACAATTTGGTATTATGAGCATTGCGTTAGTGCTGACCCTACTCTCTATTAGTTATTATATCAGGAGACTGAGTTAAGGGTGGAAAAGTGATAAAAGAGAGTCTCCTTTGAAATCAAATTAAAGAGAAGCATAGAGTTCAGAAAACAAGCGAGTCGTGATCCAAATCCTTCTGGCCAGCACAGGCTGAGCGCTCCCAAATGAAGGCTGGGTGCTTATCACAGGATCTCTAGATGCTTGGAGCCCTGGGGGTTATGAGGACATGCTTTGCCTTCCCAAGTTCACTCTATTTAGTTGATAGAGAAAGATACCACAGTGCTTTGGGAAGATCAGTTTTCAGGGCTGAGCAGAGAGAAGCCAGTTGGGCGTGGTAACTGCCATTGTTGGCAATGAAAGTCGAGCATTCCAGAGGGTTTAATTTAAAACAGTGCTGGCAAAGTAACTGAAAATCAAGACTGAGGCCAAGGTTGTTCACCCACCTGTTCTTCTCAGGGATTACAAACAAAGAGTGTGTTATTGTTTTTAAGCCATGCCTCACAAAGAGGTGACAGAATACAAATTCTTATCAATTTACAGGTTTATCTTAAATCCTGAGTGTTACTTTGATGTCATTTTGATTGGCCAATTTAAAATTGGTCCTAGGCTCTCCCAATTTTTATGAAACATCCACGTAGAAATTTGGGGAGTTTCTTTAATTCAGGTAAAATCTCAGTTGTGGGCCAGTCAAATAGCTCAGTCGATTAAAGCCAGAGTTAGATCCCCGGGGCCTGCCATCTGACCCCGCCCCCAGGATGCGCTGAGATGGCGACAGAGACTGGGCATGATGACGCACAGCTGTAATCCCAGCTCTTGTCAGGCTGATAACAGAAGGATCACTACAATTCCAATCAGTTGTGAAACCCTGAACACCCTGTAAACCCTTCCCTAAAATACAAACAAAGCTCCTTAGTTTAAAAAACGTAGGGCTATCCTTCAGATGTCTACAAAAAAAAAAAAAAAAAAAAAAAAAAACCGCAGCCAATGACCAGCCATAATGTACTAGGTATTTGTTTGTTTGTTTATTTATTTATTTTATTTGTGTGTGTGTGTGTGTGTGTGTGTGTGTGTGTGTGTGTGTGTGTGCGTGCGTGCAGGGTCTCACTATGCAGCTCATGCTCGTAGTGATCCTCCTGGTATCTGCCTTCTCAGTGCTGGGATTATAGACATGCGCCACTACACCCAGACTCCACCACTGGCTCAGCGACCCGGGGGGGTAGGGCAAGGGTGGCATGCAGTGTCAAGGATTAAACCCCTGCCCCTGCACTTACCTAAGCAAGCTCGTAGTTCGCAGAGGTATATTGCCAGCACTTATGTACCAGGATATATCACACATACACGCACACACACACACACACACACACACACACGCACACACACACGCACACATATATGCACACACTATAACTAGTCAATCTTTCTCCCCATAATGTATTCAACTGCACAGAAACTCTCCCGACTTCCACAACAACTAGCACTTCAAATAGTTCACGGGGACGGATAAATATAGAATCTTTAGCTTTGCGCGAGAAGATAAAGAAAAGCAACTTGCTAAGGGCTCCAAATCGGAGTAAAATCCTCTATCTGCAGCCCACTGGTCATTTCCACAAGTCCAAGGGTCTGCACCCAGCACGGGTAAACAAGACTCTGGAGCTCAGCCAATGGCATCAAGGGCAAGGAGCCCTGTTAAACAGCACCCCTAGTGCGCGAGCTCCCTTAGGGCCGTGGAGAGGCCCTGTGTGCATGGCAACAAGGGACCCGGAACCCAATAGCTGAGGAGTAGACAGGCAGGAGTCACCTCGGGAGAGAGGTCGTTTCTCCAGGCAACAACAGCAGCCGTGCCAGGCTGGGATACAGACAGAAGCTCAGGAAAGCAGGGTCCTAACTGCAGAGGCCAAGGTGAAGGCTTGAGATTTTAATCTACTGCAAGGGAATAATGGGTTCTTACTTTTACATTTAAAATAGAACGCCAGCTTCTGAGTTGTGGCGACCGAAGAGCAGAAAAATAGTAGCGAAAGTGACACATAAGAAAATGGCTGGTGCAGAGCGCATTTCTGAGGGAACGCGCCCATGCGCGCGGGAAGGGTGTTTTGAGGGTCCTATCAGCTGCACGTTCTGACATCACTCCACAAAGAAGGAGCCTCCAAAAATAGCACAATGATCTCTGCTGCTAAGGATATCTTTCTGCGTTTCCTCAGCCGTGAGCCTATTTTTTACCTGGAGAATGGATGCTGTGTTCTCCTTTACAAGCCAGGAATATCAAGGCCAATGCTGTGACTCAACGCTGACTAGTACAGCTGAACTTTTTCTGTGCAATGCATGACCCCGCCTGCATTTGAATTCATCATAATTAGCTTTCCTGACTTACTACTTGACTTTTCTTACTTAGCTATTCTTACTGTACGTATTATAGTCAATTTAAGGCATATTTAAGCCTGTTAGGACATCAGCCAAAATTGTCAAATGACAGCTGACTTGACCACTGTTCATCCTATAACAATCTTTGAGAAGGTTTTATGAAAGAGCTTAGGCAGGTAATTTTTCATCCCGTTTGGTAGGGAGGACAATCTACATGCAGAACAGGTCAAGAACACAGGGCCCTGAAATTTGACTGAACTACAGAAATAGCTCTGAGAGTTGCTATGGACCTCGTGAGTATGAGCAAAGCTAACCCGAGATGCCTCTTCAGGGGCGTCGGACCTCCCTGCGCTCCCATGACCACAAGGCCTAGCCATAGCTCCCCCAGCATCAAGCCAGGGCATAGGTATGTTTCTGCTGAAGGCCGTGTGCTCTGAGTTTCCCTCTGCAAGTGACTTCTGGGGATACTCAGAACATTCACCCTGGAGGAAGGAAGAAGAAGAAAGCATTTGCAGAGCCTCCTCATTCCGACTTCCTATTTTAACCCTCACCAGTTCCCTCCCTTCGAGATCTGGCATCCTGGAGGTGAGGTTAGTGGGGGGGGGGGTTTCAGCTGCTGGCTTTAAATAACTAAGGGGAGCTGTTACTTTTCTCTTGTTGCTGGAACAAAATTCCCAACACCCAAAGTTAAGGAAGGAAAGTTTTGGGCCCGCCAGGATGGCTCAGTGGTCTAAAGCGCCTGCTTAGGAAAGCTTAAGCGGCTGCAGGGACCGCGGTTCGATCCTGGCACATGATGCGCCAGCCCTGCCCCTTAGAGCAGGTTGAGCCGGCCATAAAAATAAATAAACAAAAGTTCTGAAACAAGAAAAAAAAAATTAAAAAAAAAAAAGCAGAGAGCCGGGCGTGGTGGCG
>PVJA010005636.1:0-77883 GCA_004027025.1 Myocastor coypus
AAAAAAAAAAAAGTCAGACAAATGACAAAGTAGATATAAATATAATTAGAAGATTATATATATATTAAAATATAAGAACATGATCAAAAAAAAAGGCTAAGAGTATATTAGAAATATTAGGAAACTACTTGAGGAAACCTCCACTGGACAACTCTAGGTTCATTTAATCATTTAATCACCAATACAATTAAGTATAATAATTAATTTAAAATTATTTTTTAAATTAAGAATTAATGAGTCCTTGTTTGTAGTAAGTAAATACAAGTAGGTGGATAATGAGCCAGACAGGGGGAGAGAGAAGTGGCCAGAAGGGAAGGAGCAAGGGCAAGGGGAAAGGGAGGAGAAAGGGGGAGGGAAAGGGAAGGAAGAGAAGGGAAGGGAGAGGAGGGGCAGGGAGGGAAAAGGACAGAAACCCATCACTTCGGCTTTGGACGGGGTGCTAGAATGGAAAAGTTATCATTTTGTAATCATCCCAGGAAAGACAGAATCATTAATAGATTCTAAATCCAGAAAAAAAAAATTGGCAAAGACAGGGTGTTTTGATGAAGACTGTGGTTTTGTTAAGTAGCAGCAGGTTTACAACATACAACAAAGCAAAACAAATAGTATTCTATAGTTGAGAAATTAGACAACAACTTGACCAAATGATGCAAAGTAACATTACCAGTGAGGGAGAGAGATACACTGAGCTCTTCAATTTGTAGAATTCTGTGTAAGACACATTGTTTATGCAATATATCATTTATACAATATTAGAGAGAGTGAATGAAGCAAAATCAATCACAAACATTAAATAAACACAAAATTAAAAATATTCTTTTAAAAAATTGAAGATGGAACCAGGGCCTTTGCACTAAACAATATTTTAGACCTATTTTTTTTTTTTTTTTTTTTTTTTTTTACATTTAGTTTTGAGATAAGATCTTGCTAAAACACTCAGTTAAGCAGGCTGGGCTCAAAGTTGCAATCCTCCTGCTTCAGCTTCCCAGAGTCCTGTGATTACTGACATGAACCATGGCACCAGGCTGATTGCATTTTTAAAAATATTAATGTCTAAAAAACATATTAATGTTTTAAACATATTAATGTTTAAACATATTAATGTCTAAAAAATATTAATGTCTAAAATCATGACACATTAGAGCAGGGTATCATGACAATCAATTGCAGTACTTAACTATACTGTATCTTGTACTAGCAGGGGGCAAAGCCTGTAAGGGGCCTTGTTAGACCAGCTAACAAAATTGACATATCAGCCGGGCATGGTGGCGCACGCCTGTAATCCCAGCACTTGGGAGGCTGAGGCAGGAGGATCGATGCGAGTTCGAGACCAGCCTGGGCTACAAAAGTGAGCTCAAGGCCAGTCTCAACTGCATACTGAGACCCTGTCTCAAAAAAGACAAAAAAAAAAAAAAATTGACATATCAAAGATGACATAAAAGTATTGATGACTCTATTGTGCTTAAGTAAGAATACACAGAAGTATTTATTTGTAGAATACTACGAGATATATAACTAATCATTAAATCCTGAGTGCACATGCATATATACATTATGTAAGTGTGCATAATACATACACACACAAAATGAAAAGGAAACAAATGATAAAATACCAGGGTAAAATATTATAAATGAATGAATTTTGTTAGAGAAAATGTGTGGCCTTTCTTAGTGTATACTTATTCTTTTTACTTTTACAGTTTTTGTTGTTAGAAATTATTTCCAATAAAAACAAGTTTTAAGTAATGGATGCAACTAGAAACCATATTCTTAAGTGAAACAAATCAGACCTGCATGTGCAAACATCATATTGTCTCCTTAGCATGAGAACTTGAAAGAGAAACTGGAATCTGAAGGGTACAGTTCCTGTGAAAAGGGAATGAACTTACTCAAAAGGAAAGAGTTACTGAGTTGAGGAGAAGGACAGAAGAGGAGGTGGAGAAAAGAGATCCATCTATGTATGTAAGTGGAATGGTCTGGACACCTGTACTGTGCACTTCTGCTGGCCTATGGAAAGGAGCAGTTAATGCTTAATTTGCTTTGTCTCTTTCTCTTAACAATTGGTTCTTTTTCTGTTCCTAATTTTTTATACATTTCTTTCTCTTTTTTATTTCTTCTTCTAATATTTCATGCATGCATCTGGTAACATGAATAATTGGTTGGAAGACAACACTATGCATTACAACAAATACTGTGAAATTCATATTATTTTGTTAAATGCAATTCTGTATCAGTTGTAATTTTTTGTTTTAATACTCTTTTATACTCTCTTTAAAAAATAAAAAATTAAAAACAAAAAGTTCAAGTAAAAAACTCCTAAGCAAGAACCAAACTTAAAAGGACTGGCAAGATTGCTCAGCCTATTAAGCAACTACCTGGCAAGCACAAGGACCAGGGTTCAATCCCCAGCACCACATGCCATGCTGGTCTTGGCCCCAAGGCTCACTGAGCTGGCAACTGAGACCAGGAGTGGTGGGGCACACCTATAATCCCAGCACTGGTGAGGCTGAAAACAGGAGGATTACTATGAGTCAAAGCTGTGTAGTGAGACCCTGTACCAAATACACAAACAAAAAAACAAAAACTTTTTAAAAAATCTTAATTTGACTCAAAGCCACTCCATTTTTTCAACATCATATCTCTTACAATATGATAGTAGCCAAAAATCTGTTCTTTGGAGGGAAGTTATCTTTCAGTATTGCTTAATCTTAAAGTTCAGAAGAAAATAAAGTTTCATCCAGCACATTCAATATTTTTGACTCATTTCTGGGTCTTGTTCTGCCCTAGGTACTGGCTAAGATCCACAAGAAGTTCAATCAATTTTTTTCCTTAAGGAAATGAATAGAGCCCTTTGATTTACCAAGAATTCCAGAGCAAACTTAGTCTCTCACCATTAAACAATTTTATATCAAAGGAGACTAAGTTGCATCTGCCCAGACTTCACCCAAAAGAGAGACTTCAATACTTCCCACAAGCCCTCTAGTAGTATTTTTTGTTGCTACCTTAGGAGGAATTATGAAGCCAGTTCAGGTTTACAGCAATCCCAAGAACAAGATCCGACAGATACAGGAGTGGTGGTGAGCACTCAGGCTCCTACAGAGACTCACCAAGCCAGAACTTCCCAGTGGGCATACAAATCTCTTCAGCTTCTCCTCCTAGAAAACTTCATCCTTCATCCCAAATTTCTAGTACACAGCTTGACCTCTATGTGTTTGTTCATTAAGTACTGAATTTGTAGATGGTCTCTATATTCTACTGAAATGAAACTTGTATTGTGCTGTTGTTGCTTTGGTGCAATGTATACCTAGAAACTTGTGGCTTTACTCCCAGCTGTGGAAATGCTGCCTGTGTTCTCTTCTGTTGGGTTGCAATGGGCCCTGGAGTGAAAACTTACCTTGCACATCTCAGCATCCCCAGAGTACGAGTGGAGCCTGGGCAAGTGAAAGCTCAGTTAAGCACCGCATCACTGAATGACAGATGATAGAGTATGATTGAATAGGAGATCTGAAATGTAATGTATTTGGAGCAGAGAGTTAGCTAGAAATGCTTGACAGTCTCTCACTGAGCTTTTTAAAAACTCACTTCTTGTCACAGGCCAATGCACCCTCTTTAAGCCTACTTTGTTCTTCTAAATGCGCTCGTTAAGGCAGGGCAGTCAGGCTGGGAGAGGTCAGGGCCTACATGTGAATGGTATGGCTAAAGCCTTTGATTGAATAGGCCTCTAGATGCATTTTGCTTTCACTCAGGCTAATAGAATAAAGTAAGTATTCACTAGTGCTGGTGAAAAAAGAGAGGTGGAGGAAGAGAAAGAGGGAGGGAGAGAGGGAAGGGGAGAGAGAGAGACAGATGGGGAGAGACAGAGAAAGATGCAAGCAAGGAGTCAATGAAGACTGAAATGAGTAGATTAAAATCAGCCATGTAACTCAGTGAGAAACCAGTCTAAAACTTGGTGAGCAAAACTAGATTTTAGAAGAACATGGAAGCAACATGGGAGCTATAAGCCAAATCACTAGCCTCTTGTCTTTTTCCGCTGCTGGGTATGCTGATTAGGTTTTCATGGTACACACTTGGTGCCACAAGGCCAGGCCAGGGCCTACAGGGGAAATTTTGTCCCAGTCAAGCCAGGAGCAGAGGAAACCCTTAAGCCACAAGTCTTTGGTCCTCTGTTCTCTTCTAGGAGTTCATATGTATGATGCAGAGGGAAATTTGCATATATCCCTGATTCTCTGGCTGCCATTTCCTCATTTTGCCTGTGGTTTACACAAATGGATACACTTCAAACTTGGGCCTCATAGCTACCCGTAGTCTACATTTCTGAACTGGTTGGGTCACCATTGAACCAATAGAGCTTTCTCATGCCTACCTTCTTGGTTTCTTTCTCTGAGACTCGGAATTTTCACATTAGGGGACATAACCAAGCATATAAATATATGAGAAATTGAAAGCACTAATAATTCTGAGGAAATACTAGATGTCAGGTATACCAAGTTTGTGCTTCCTGAAGTTTAAGAATGAATTCTAAAAACAGCAGAGGTAAATGGTAGGAAAATTTATTGGGAAAAAGGAATGGGGAGCAGGAAAAGCTCCTGTGAGACAGAAGAGGTCTCAAATGGGCTGCCAATGAGTCTACTTTTCAAAAGAAGCTGTTTTTAATTAAATGAGTTTTTTGATACATTTTAGGTACACATAATGATCACTATTCATTATAGAGCATGTGGACCTATATACATGGTATAATTTGACTTTTCTTTTCCCCATTCTCCTTCCCTCCTTCCATCCCCTCTTCCTCTCCTTATGAAGTTTTATAGAGTGAAATCATGAAGTTAGTACATGTGATTTCTAAAATTATGCTTAACCAATAAGATTTCAAGTATAGTTGCTTAGGTAGTATTTATCCAAAGATGGCAAGGACATTTGGGTGACATCATTAATATTGGTCAGTAAACTTTAGTCCTAGACTTGATAGTCCTAGTTTTAGTCTTAGTGGGTGGGAGAAGAAGGTCCACCTCCCATGAGATAATGAGAAATTTCTGAAAGGTGGTATGAATAACGTCAACCTTCTGCTTATCTCCTCAGGGAATATGTAAATCTAGCCAGTGTGACTTTAATCTTCTTGAGATGCACCTCCAGCAGCAAGTGAATGTGTTTGATGTGTTCTTATTTTCTACACTGGCTCCCTGGAGGGTCCAGTCCTATCTGGCTGCTCACTCTATTCCTACCTCACTAAGCTGTCTATAACACTAAGACAAACATAAATTACATAGAATTTGTATTCAACAAATGAGTTTGTAGAAACAGACTACGCAACTCGAAAGGAATGCCCCAGTGAGTGCATCCAGCGAGGGTCTGGGCAGTGTGCATCTACCTTTTCCAGAGCTAGAGCCACTCTGGGGGGAGATGAGAAGCCAGCTCTGAGGTTGCTCTGCCACACAACCAGGCCATCTACTGGAATGGTGCAGAGAGCACCAAAATGATCCCCTTCTAGACCATTCACACTCAGTGTCAGAGCTTCCCTACGTGGCTTCAGAGGCTGGCTTTCTGAGTTCAGAGCATCTCACCCTGGGCATCAAATACAGAAAGGACATGAAGAAAATCTTAAACAACTCCAAGAGGCCAGAATGTGTGACTAATACAAGTGCTTTAGTAGAAAATATTTTAAAAATCTCAAGCTTTCTCTGGTAGCAGCATGATTTAACTTCTAAAGACCATATTTACATATAAGAAATTCCAACGGTCCCTGTTCCAGCAAAATAAACAAAGGTTTGAACAAGGAAAGTTTATAAAGAAGAAAGGAAACAAAGATTTAGCTATTGGTATAAAGGTAAAAGGTGCTCACATCTAGCAGAATGAAAGAACAGTGTGCTGCAGAGATCATGACGTGCGTCTGGTTGTCTTCCATCAAATGCTACAGCCCCCTCTGTCACCCCACTGTGGAGTTCTTGCAAAATTTGTCTTGAATGCTTCCGGCCAAAGACACTCACAGGCTTCCTCATTATGCTTCCTCACCCTGGCATCTAGAACATGTTGTATTAGGCTTGGCTGCAACAGATAATGATATGTTGAGGAAACTTTAGGTTCTCTTTTATTTCTACTACTCAAAGGAAGAGGAAGCTGTGGTATCCAACAAATCCTTAAGGCAATGTTATTTTGTTCTTGTGGTTGTTAAGGTAATATAAAACTTTGGCCAGGAGCAGATTCAACAGTTTAAAAATGTGGGGGGTGGAGTGGGGGATGGGCTTAAAGTTAGCTGGAGAGATTTGAGAGGTCAGAATCTTCTGGAACCAAAACCACCAACAGCACAGAAAACATTAGGAGCTTCTGTCAACTACATAGGAAGAGTTAATCATGGAAAAACGCTAAATATTAATTATTTTTATATTGAAATTTATTCACTCTATTAAAAAACTTTTTGTTTTGAGACAGTATCTCTCACTATGTAGTTCAGGCTGGCCTTGAACTCCCTATATAACCCAGGCTGATCTCAAACTCACCACAGTCCTCCTGCTTCAGCCTCCCAAGAACTGGAATTATAAGCATAAGACCACTATATTTTTTACAGGTCAGAGTTATTTGCACAATTTGCAATCTTAATATATAAGCTAGTATAATACCTACTCTCAATTACTGTGATATTTATTGCATGGACCTTGAAGCAGTATGCAATTTCCAACTTACAGCAGTAACTCCTAATGGGCTATCAAGTTGCTAAAAACAGTTCATTCCCTTTTAAGATGAAATTTACTAAATGATAATGAATGTTTAGAGGTTCTAGTTGTGACTAAAATATGAGTGGCTACTGATGCTTCCATATTAATACTTTCACCAGAGTACAGGGTCAAACGAGCTTCCCCAAAAAGGAGGCAAGAATAGCAACTAGTCCTACCAACTGGGTCCTCCACTCTCCTCCCTAAAAGGAATCTCAGGAGCACAGAAAGGAATTATCAAGCATACATAAAGAAACATACGCTCAGCAGGGCTGGGAGATAGTTTAGTGATCTAACCACCTGCCTGGCAAGTGCAAGGACCTGGGTTCAATCCCCAGGACTGCACACAGTGCTGGTCACTGAGATCTGGCATGGTGGCACATGTCTGTAATCTCAATGCTGGAGAGGGTGAAACAGGAGGATCACTATGAGTCCAAGTTGCACAGGAAGATCTTGTACCACATAAATAACTAAAAGATTTTTAAAAACTTAAAAAAGAAACATACACTCAGAGAAAGAGTATACAGGACCTCAAAGTAAAACATTTTGGTCTGGACCAAGTAATATTTATATGTCTTGAACAGAGAGATCCATAGACTTTGTGACTCTATAATTAGGAAGAGGCACAGTTTTCAGGTAAAAGAAGACAATCCACTTCTTTTTCACATGAGAAACTCACAGACCCAACGTATTATTAGGCTTTGCTATTGCTGTTTTTGTTTCCAAAATTTTGTTTGTTTGTTCTTTCAGTGGTAGACATGGAACCTGGGGCCCCTTGGCACTGAACACATTTCCTCCCCCATTCTTGCTTTTTTTGTTTTGTTTTGTTCTTTAATTTTGAGAACAAGTTCCCATTACATTGCTCAGACAGGGCTTGCATCCTCCTGCATCAATACCCCAGAGTGCTAGAATTACATTAACTACTACATCTGCTATTTATCGTGTTTTCTTCAATGGACGATCTAAGGTGCTTTGCACAAAAGCATTTGGATTTTTCAGATTTGTTTCTCTAATCCTACATTCAGGTTGCTACTCTACCTTAACAACTACTTGAATTTGTAATATCTTTAAGGGATTGGGTGTGATAGGCCTGGAAGAAAGAGACTCTTAAGGAGAAAAGACAGTGGAGTATGGATCTGGATGACCTGGGTCACCTTGTGTCCAGAAACTGCAGTCATTTTGAAAGTAAAATTTTCCTTGTCTCCTTTATATCTTTAGTTCTTCTATCCTTCCTCATGGAGCAAAGGTATCCTAATAATTAATGTACTTTTCATAATTGCTGGGACCTTATCCTAGAAAAATAAAGTTCAGGGAAGTGGAGCACTTGGATTTATGTTAGTTAGGATCAGTTATATCTGCCAAAACCCCCTTTTCTAACTGCATAGATTTCTCTACAACATCGATAAGAAGAGTTGGTTATCCTGTCATTTTGTTTGTTTGCTTGTTTTTGTAATGAAAAGCTGTCTCACACTTCAGTCTTGGTTTAAAGTATTTCAGACATAAAAATTCCCTGGGAAGCTTATTTAAAAGAAAGTTTCTGGTTCTGGAGAGCTGAATGCTGCTCCAGGAATCTGTATTTGACATAAATTCCCATCTTTGCCTATTGATGGAGTTTAGACTCTGGGTGACTGAAGTCTAAAGAAAATCTGTGCATCTGAAGTGCACCCAAACTACCAGCAGGTGGCTCCAGAGCTTCTTAGACAAGGGGCTTTGCAGTTTACCTTTCTTAGGCGTAGGGTGTGAAATGCTGCAGTAAAGTGGTATGGTAGAAGAAATAAGAGATATTAAAATAAATTTAGCAGTTATCACTTGTTAACAGTTCCTTTCAAAAGTACTATAGTGATATAGTGTTGATACTAAAGGAAATTTTCTTTACAGTATGAAAGAAGGGCCAGCAGTATAGCTCAGTGGACTAAGCACTTGCTTAGAAAGGTGCAGGGGCCAGGGTTTGATTCCTGGTCCCGCCTGCCACGCCGGCCTGGCTCGCAGGCACGCTGAGTCGGCGATGGTGGCGCGTGCCTATAATCTCAGCACTTGGGAGGCAGGAAATGGGAGGATCACTGTGAGTGGTAGGGGCACAGTGAGACCCTGCCACCACCACCCCCCCCAAAAAAAAAAAAAAAGAGTACAAGAACTTCCTGCTTGAGCTGATACCTTCTTACACAGTTTCTCAGGGACACACTGCCTAGGTATCATAGGAGGATGCATCACAATAGCAATAACAAAATACTGCCCTCTGGCCCGAGCCATGAGCAACTAACTGCCACAAGATCTGGATGTGGGGACAGATCACATCACCACAGGAATGTGTGCAATGTATCCCGTGTTCAGGAGACAGTGTGCCTTGACCCCTCCCTGCCCTTGGAGATTCCCAGGTGAAGGAATGAAGGATACTTTTCTGGAGGTAATTGAAGCTGCCATCCTGTCTCTAGAACCACCACATTATAAGCATTTCTTCTACTATGATCCTCATCACATGGTTTCTGGACTGATATAGAGGAAGGAGGTTGGGGATGACTATAAACTTCTCAGCTATGACTTCTAGCTGAGAAGTCTTTGTATAGCTTACTTCCTCATTTCAATACCTTACCTTCTCCTCACCCAACCTATTCTGGTTTGTATCTAGTTGTCCCCCTAAAGCCTAATGTAAATCATGGGGCTGTCCAGCGCAGGCTGCAGGGGCAGGGCTTGCAGGGATGTGGCCAAGAGAGGTGGAAACCATTAAACTGACAGCACACACTGTCAGAGGTTCCCACACACACACACACCAGGCTTCAGTCTCTGGAGGAATGGAGTAGATCATCCTAGACATGGCAGCGCCTCAGCTTTTCCTCCAGCTGCTATAAAGCAGGGGCAGCATCCTGAAACCTCCAGTAACTCTGAGCTAAATAAACCTTTCCTCCTCTAAGCTTATGTGTCAGGTATTTGACCCAGTAAGGACAGAAAAACTAAGACACAGCCCCTCCTCAGTGTGTGTGTGTGTGTGTGTGTGTGTGTGTAATACTGGGAATGAGACATCACTGTAGAACTCACATCATGCTATTGCCTGATTTGGGGATTCTGTAGACTCTTTCTAAAGATTCTTTTTAGTGTTTTCTTGTTCTGAACAAAAAAACTGAACAAACAAGTGCAAACATAGTGAAATTTTACATTTATTGAAGGTAGGAAAAGAAATGTGCTCTGACGAGTCAGTATGGGTCATTTAAAAGTTGGACAAGAAATAACACTAAGCAGAGTGATAGTGTGAAAGAAACAACATGGTGGCCACAAGCTTAATGGTGGTCATCTTTTGTATTCTCTGCTCCTCGGGCTTGCGTAAGATCTAGGCTGTCTTATCAACATCCTGTCTGAGTTCCTAGAAGAATTGAAGAAAGCAGTCTCTGACTGGTCCCAGGTACAGGACATTGGGAGCTGTTGTTTGGTGCATTTGCTGGATCTCTGTAATTGATTGAACATGCCCACTTGCCCAGAAGGTTTTGCTCTGGCTCAGTAGGGCCTAATGGACTTCCACTCCAATACCAAAGACAGCCCCAACTTCAAGAGCACTACATCAATTTACTGCCTTGAGCACTTCTTGAAGGGGCAGATGTTACCTACGGAGGTAAACCTAGAATCTTTACACTGAGCTGCACTCCCCAATGCTTTTGGAAAGTTTTATTTTAAAACAGGGTCTCCCCAAATCACTAAATTGCTTAGGGTAGACTCTAACTCACCATCTTCCTACCTCGCCATCTCAGGTTGCTGGAATTATAGGCATGTGTTATTGTGCCAACTTCCTTCAAGAATCTCTGAGTGCCTTCAATCAAGTAAAATTCAAGTCAGGTCAGTTTATCCTACCAACCAGATGTCTAAATGGCTACCTGCTTATGCTGGGAAACTTATCATTCATGTACAGTGTGTGTTCAGACAAAAGAACATTTCAAGATACAGATACTTCAGAATAGAATGCAATTTCTCAAGAATAGGTAAGGGCTGCAGTTGGCTCTTCCAAGTAGTCAGGAAGGCCCTCTATCAAATAATGGGAAAGAAAATTTTAGAAAACAGAAAAACATGTAAACATATGCACAGAAATAAGTTTGGTTGCTTATGAAAAGAATGGAGGAAGAGTTTGATGAGGCTTTCACAGGCTAAACCATAATTTCAGGGGTAAACAAGCTCACTCAGTCCCCAGAATTACAGGCACCTGGAGAGGACAGTGAGGCATGCTCCAGAGCTGAGCAGGCCATACTCTCAGTGGCAAGTCTCCAAGTGCTTTCTAACTTTTTCTTGCTTCACAACTGATTTCAGTGATTCACCTGAAAAACCCATCTCCTCTACTATTCTGCTCTAGCACTCCTTCTCAACCACAATGTGAATCATTTTAATCCCCTTCTCCAAGAAGATGTAATAGTCCCTGTTGTCCACAAGTCAAGCTCTTTAATATGCTTTGGTCATAGACAGCCTCACCTAGTTTATAATAATAGGTAAGACAACAGGAAGTCCTTGGCACAGTCATCAAGTGACTTGGAGCCACAGCTCTGCCCCTAGCTATGATATCCCCGGTTGGATTATGTACACTAGGTATGGAGTAAGAATTGTAGGAACTCATTGGGATCTTGAACAGATTTAATAAAGTAAACGTGTTCTATTTCCCACCCATCCTGCATGCCAACTGTAAGGAATGGCGCAGGGGGCAAAGATTAGCAGAGACTAGCAGGCTTGTGTAAAGGAAACATGGGATGAAATTTATTGTGCCTTGGAGAAGGCAGAACGAAGGTGAAAGCAATGGTAAGAGTGGCAAATTGGAGAAACAGAAAATACGCCATATGGAACAAAGAGAAGTGTGTCCCTTCCTCCTCTTTTTGAAGTGCACCCTTTTAACAGAATTTAAAAAGGCACAGGACGTTAGGTGAGAAGGTATTGATAAACATCAGTGGCTCAGGTTCTCCGGCTGTCTTGCACGTTGGTGGGCTGTCTTTGAAACATCTGGTGCAAACATCAGGTGCCTACAGATGTCCCAGGACCTGCAAAATTTCTTGTCCTGTCCTATCTCTTGTCCTATCATGTCTGTGGGTGACAGCCTCATGCTGAGCTCAGTTCCCTGGTAAAAGTAGCATCTCTATTGGCAAGCAGGTTTCAGGACTGGAAGAGTCAGGCCCAATTACAGCCTTATACCAATCTAGCATATTTTCTGTTTCTCCTATTTACCACTCTTACCATTGTTTTAATTATGTTTTATCA
Organism: Myocastor coypus; assembly: GCA_004027025.1. Taxonomy (NCBI): domain Eukaryota; kingdom Metazoa; phylum Chordata; class Mammalia; order Rodentia; family Myocastoridae; genus Myocastor; species Myocastor coypus. Next base: position 11,925 of record PVJA010005636.1, read on the forward strand.
GCTGTATATTCCCTTCTCATTTAATGGCACTATACCAAAATTCTATGAGTTGAAGCTTTTCTCAGAATGCAAGACCAATTTGAATGTCACCTCTTCTAGTAATGTATCTATTGGTCCTTCCCATCAAAATGTATACCTGCTTATTGTGTCCTCACTTGCCTATGCTGTCCCTTATTCTTTCTTACAAATTTATTTACATATTTTTTCTCTATTGACACATACTATCTGAAGATAATTTAACTCCCTTACATTCCAAACATCCACCACAATGATTTGCAATATGGTCAGCTCTTTGTGATCATGACTTTCTCTTAAGAGGCAAGATCAAGTCTGATGTGGGTCACTGTAGCCATGGCCCAGAAGGCTGTGTCATGCTTCCCTACTCCTCTTGACTCTGTGTTAACAGCCACCATGAAATGCACAGCTTTCCCTCTGCCAGGTTCCTCTGCCCATACCACCATGCCTGAAAAGCAGCCCTGAAATGTGAGCCAAAGTAAACCTCTCTTTCATTAAATTATGAGTGTCCAGTATGGTGCCCCTGTGATGAGAAAGTTACTGACACACTCCATTTGTCTATAGCTCTTCACTAACATGGACTTGTTTTAAAATTTCATTCCTCTAAAGAAAGGAGTTAATTACCCTAATTTGCAGATACTGTGACCCCATACTTAGGAGATCCTAAAGAATCCACCACAATTTTGAGGGTAGCAGGAATTGAACCTACTGCTTTGCACTGAGCTACATATTCCTCCCTCCTTTGTATAAGTTTTAAATTTTGAGGTAAGTTCTATCTAAATTGCCCAGGCTAGCCTCGACTTTCATCCCTCCTATCTCAGCCTCTTAGAGTGCAAGATTACAGAAGTGTACTATCACCCTAGCCAAAAGGGTTTTATGTCTGAAAAACAAACCCAGCAAAGCAGCAAGACACAAATCAGTGTATATACATTCCATGTATCAATAGCAAATTCACTGATAAATAAACTAAGAAAACAATTCTATATATAATAGCAAAAAAATCCATTTATAAAGCAAAAGACTGAAGAATCAACCAAATAAAGGAGGAAAATTACAAAAGACAAGAAATTGAAGAAGATACCAAAAGATGGAAAACTATATGTTCAATGGGTTGAGAGAATTAATATTGTTTTAAAAAGTTGTATTAATGAAAGTAATCTACAGTTTTACTGCAATATCCCTGAAAATGCCAATGACATTCTTCACGGGATTAGAAACAAATTCTAAAATTGATATGGTAATGGAAAAGACTCAGAATTTTCATAAAAAAGATCAGTGCTGGAGGTATCCCAATACACAATTTCAAAGTACACTGCAGAGCCACAATAACAAAACCAACATGAAAAAAAAAAAAAAAAAAAAAAACAGCATGGTAGCTGGGCATGGTAGCACCCACCTGTAATCCCAGCACTTGGAGGCTGAGGCAGGAGGATCGATATGAGTTCAAGACCAGCCTGGGCTATAAAAGTGAGCTCAAGGCCAGCCTGAACTGCATTGTGAGACCCTGTCTCAAAAAAAAAAAAAAAAAAAGCATAGTACTGGCATAAAAATAGACATATAGACCAATGGAATAGAATAAAGGACACAAAATAAATCCACACAACTATTACTAATGCTTTTCTCTTCTTTTTATTTATTTATTTTTTAATGTATTTGCTTGTTACAACATCTCACTACACAGCTTGGACTCACAGTGATCCTCCTGCTTTCAATCTCTCCAGTGCTGGGATTACAGGTGTACACCACTACACCCGGACACTGGCTAGCTCAGCCCATCCTGGGGGCAGGGCTGGCATGGCATGTGGTGCCTGTGATAGAATCAAGATCCCTGAGCTTGCCTAAACATGTGCTTTAGTCTGCTGAGCTATCCTGCCAGCCCCATACAACCATCTGATTCTTGACAGTGAAACCAAAAACATACATTGGAGAAAGGACAATTTCTTTTCAGTATAGTCTTGGGTAATTATTGACATGCAAAAGATTAAGTCTAGACCTCTGTCTTTGGATCTATGTAAAATCAAAATGCATTCAACACCTGAAACTCTGAAATTGTTAAGAAAATGTAGGGAAAATATTTCAATGCGTAGCCATAGGCAATGACTTTCTGAACAGGACACTGAGGCAACTCAGGCAAAAACTGCCAAAAACTGCCATCAAGACTGCATCAAAGTAAAAGTCTTCTGCAGAGTAAAAGAAAACATAAACAGTATAAACAACTTATAAAATGGGAAAACATTTTCTAAGCTACTCTTCTTTTATTTTTCTTTTTTTGTATTTTAAAGAAGGGTCTACAGGGTATTCAGGGTCTCATTACTAGATCGGACTCATACTGATCCACCTATTTACAATCTCCCAAGAGCCCAGATTACAGACTCACAACACCACACCCAGTCTCAATCGCCCTCTCATTGTATCCCCAAGGACGGGGCCAGCATGGCAAGCCTGGTGATTGAACCCCTTGCAGGCATTTTAATCCACTGAGCTATTTGGCTGGCCCTTAAATTACTCTTCTGAGAGAAGACTGATATCCAGACTATATAAAGAACTCAAAAACTGAATCTCAAAAAAATTGGCAATCCAACAAGTAAATGGGAAATTGAGTTAAACAGAAAACTTTCAAAACAGGCACAAATCTCAGGCCAACCTGATAGTTCAGTGACTAAAGTGCCTGCTTAGACAGAGCGCAGCAGTGGGTGTTCCATCCCCAGCCTGCCATGCAGACCCCACCCCCAGGGTGCACTGAGACAGAGATTGAGCCTGGGCCTGGTGGCACTGCCTGTAATCCCAGCTCTTGGGAGGCTGAAAACAGGAGAATCACTACAAGTCCAATCTACATAGTGAGACCCTGTAGACTCCTGTATTAAAATACATTTTGAAAAACACCAAAGCAAAAAGAGGTACAAATCTCAAATAGTATATCAGAATAAATAGATAAATAAATAAATAAACCACCTTTAGTAAAATACAGGGAGGTCAAAGCTATACTAAAATACTATTTCAGCCCAGGGATAAGTGCTTATCATCAATAACTGTTAACAAGGATGCAGGGGGAAAGGAACAGTTATAGATTGTTAGAGGGAAATGAAGACTAGAATTACCAAATGACCCAGCTATCCTACTCCTTGGTTTATGCCTGAAGGAATTCAAGTCATCACACTATGCAAATGCCTGCATGCCAGGTTTACTGTGCCACAATGCACAGTAATCAAGATGTGCAGTCAGCTAGGTGCCTGTCCATTCGTGACTGGATAAAGAAAATAGGGCGTGCACACACAATGGTGTATTATTTAGCATAAACAAGAATGAAATCCCGGCCAAAAATCAAATAGAATTAGAAATATCCGTAAGTAAAATAAACCAGACTCAGAAAGACAACTATCACATCTCTTTCCCACTGATGTAAAATTTAGGGGGAGATGATGACATAAAAGTAGAAGGGAAAGTTAAAGAAACTTGGTTGAAAAAAGATCTAGGGAGCAAGCTAGGATATTGTAGAGATGGAAATGATAAAAATACTGTATGTGTCATGAAAATGCCATAGTGAAGCCTGATCTTTTATAAAATTAATAGTACCAATGAAAATATATATAACAACATAAATAATACATAAATAAAAAAAGAATTTAAAATTGCAAATCTTTGCTTTTGTCAATATGTTCTTTCCACTGATATAATTTACAACATACTTCTCTGAAAATATTACCTATTCTAACTCTTTTTACTTTATACTTTTTATTTGTATGTGTTTGCAGTACATGATATTCATTATAAAGATTTGGTAATGTACTCAGTCCTTTCATTTTTCCCCTCCCTCTCCACCATCTTTAAAAAAAATCTTGCCAGCAAAAGATTCATTTATCTTAGTAGTTTTTATGAAGTTAATTATCGTACATTCAGATGAATAGGCAGACAGGCCAAAAATATAGAAAACACATAAGATAATTATACTACATCAAAGTACACTTTTATGTACATTGTTTTTGCTGAATTGCAGTCTCTTTATTTTCCCCTATTGTCTTTTACCTTGCACTTCATTTATATTTTGGGTTCCTCATAGAAGAGAAATCATGTGGTATTTAAGCTCATGTGTCTGATTTACTTCACTTAACATTATGGTCTCAAGGTGCATCCATTTTCCTACAAATGATTCGTGTTATCCTTTATGTTGGTGTAATACAGTAGCATCTTGGTTTATGAACTCACTTTATTATTCTGAAGATGACTGTGTTTGTGTTTGTGTGGGGAAGATGGCTATAGTCATGTTTGTCATCAAAACGAAGTTTGTGAACAGAAACAAAATTTTGCGCAACACTTTTGTTTGGGAACCAAATTCCTTGCAAACAGAATTGTTCATATATGGAGGCGTTACTATACTCTGTTGTGTATAAATACCATATTTTCTTTACTCTTCTGATGATGGACATATGGGCTACTACCAGGGTTCAGCTATTATGAATTGTGCTGGAATAAATATGGGTATGCATGTAGCACCAGGATAGGATGTCTTCAACTCTTTTTGGAAGACACCTAGAAGGTCAAATGGAATTTCTATTTTTAGTTTTTTGAGGAATCTCTGTGCTGGTTTCCATAGTAGTTGTGTTGTAGGGTAGTTTCTTTAGAAATGGCTTCTTGATCAAAACTATTCTAAGGCATTCTTGCCAAAACAAAGAATTTAACAAGACAAGTCAACAACAGTGCCAGAAAGTTTATCTTAAAAGTGCACAATGAATAGGGGTATAAAAAATAGCTCAATGGAGAAAACTTTGGCCACCAAAGAGAAAAAAGGAGTAAAAACAAAAATAAAAGACTATGTCATGTCTGAGAAAAATGGCACAGGCCATCCTGTAAACTCAGGATAATAGATTTCTGCGTTGGCTGGTCTTTTATGCCATCCATATATCATGGGAGCTCACAAAAAAGTTCATATATGGGGTTCTTGTGTTGACTTGGAATCTTGTAATTGACAAGTTCGGCTCATTTTTCCCAGCCAGCTTTGCCATATACTATATTCTGTATCAGCTGTATTAGTTTATACTCCCACCAACAATATAGAAAGGTTCCTTTTTCCCGGGAGCCTTACCAGCATTTGTTCTTATCTGATTTCTTGATAATAGCCATTCTTTCTGGAGTGAGGTAAATCTCAGTGCTGTTTGTTTGCATTCATATGTCTCTACTAGTCAGTGATGTTAAACATATTTTCATTATTCTATTGGCAATTTATACTTCTTGATCTAAGAAGTATCTATTCATTCTGGATGCACATTTTTAAAATTTGGTCCTTAAATTAGGAGGTCTAATTTTTTGAGTTCTTTATGTGTTCTAGGCATTAGTCCTTTTGTCTAAGCAGCTGGTGAATTTTTTTCCCATTCAGTAATTTTGCTTTCTCAAGTTCTGTGTGGAATGCTATTCTTATTTTGATACAGATTGCATTAAATCTGTACAACAGTTTTGGAAGTATGGACATTGTCACTATATTGATCCTGCCTATCCAGAAATTGAGTGTTGTTTGTGTCTAGTTGTCCCCACAAAGCCTCATGCAGTTAATGGGCAGACTTCTAGAGTTTGTGATTAACTCATGATCCACTGGAGTTATGAATGTGTGTGCTATTGGGATTATGCATGCAAGAGCTGCTGGTATTATGGGTGTGAGCACTACACCCAGCTTGGGGCAGATAGCCTGAATGCAACTTAAGGTAAACAGACAGGCTCTCTGCAGCCATTTGTTGCTGCTCCTCCTCCCTTTTGCTCTGTTTTGTTGTATTCCACCACCATGAACTGCCACTGTGCTGTGTGCTACTCTGCCTTGGAGCCAGCTGAGCACAGACTGAAACTTCCAATAACTATGAGCTAAATAAACCTTTCCCTCCTTCATTTTGGGTGTTCAGTATTTACCCCAGCAACAAAAGAAGAGTAACTGAGATGGGCTTCTTTCCATTTTCTGAGTCCTCTTCAATTTCCTTTTTCAGAATACTATGATTCTCATTATAGAGGTCTTTGATTTCTTTGATTAGGCTAATTTCTAAGTACTTTATATACATTTTTATGTTATTATGAAAACTATTGTTTCCCTAACTTCTCTCTTGCTGAGTTTACTCCTGGTATATAAGACATTATCAATTTTTGAATATTAACTTTGTACCCTGCTATGCTATAGGGTTTGGTTTTTTTTTTTGTTGTTGTTGTTGTTGTTGTTGTGTTTTTTTGTCTTTTTGAGACAGGGTCTCGCTATGCAGTTCAGGCTCGCCTTGAGCTCACTTTTGTAGCCCAGGCTAGTCTCGAACTCACACCGATCTTCCTGCCTCAGCCTCCCAAGTGCTGGGATTACAGGCATGCGTCACTACGCCCGGCCTATTGGGTTTGGTTTTTAATTCTAGATATCTTTGGTGAAATTTTGGGGTATTCTATATAAGATACATGTCATCTTAAAATACTAATTTTTTCCTTTTCTACCCATGGCATTTTTCTTTTCTCTTGTCTAATTGCTCTAACTTTTAAAGAACTATATTGAATTGGAACAGTGACAACAAACATGGTGTTCTTCCTGATTGTAGAAGGAAAGCTTTCAACTTCTAGCCATTTAGTATGGCATTGGTTGTTGGTTTGTGATAGATGGAATTTATCAGATTGACATAATGACCACCTATACCTATTTTTCCCCTTCTTTTAACCATAAATGGATGTATTTTGTTAGATGCCTTTTCTGCATTTATTGAGTTAGTCATGTGCCTTTGTCCTTGTTTCTGTAAACATGATGTGTTATATGTATTAATTTACATATGTTGAACAAGCCCTACATTCTTGGGATGAATCCTACTTGGTCATGATATATGGTGCTTTTTGATGATTTGTTGCATTCCATTTGCCAGTATCTTACTGAGAATTTTTGCATCTATATTTATAGATGAAATTAGCCCTATAGTTCTGTTTTTTAGTTAGGTCCTTTTATGGTATAGAAATGAGGGTATTGGTTACTTATAGGACATTGGCAGTTTTCCTTTTGATTTCATTAAAGAGTTTGAGGAATTTGGCATTAGATCTTTCCTAAAGTTTTTGTAGAATTCAGCAGTGAATTTATCAGGGCTTAAGTTTCCCATCTTTGATAGTTCATATGCTATTTCCTCAATTTTATGACTGGTACTTGATCATTTAGGAATTTTATCTCCTATTATTTCAGACTTGGAGATATATATATATATATATATATATATATATATATATATATATTATTTTCAAATTTCCATTTTACATGATATCTGTGGTCTCTTTTGCATTATTTCAGTGATCCGACAATATATGTAGGACAATTTTAATTGTTTTGCATTTACTTAGATATGCTTTAGGGATTAGTATGTGGTCTATTTTGGAGAAAGGTCTTTGTGCTGCTAAGAAGAATGTGTATTATGTTGTTGGATGGAATACTGCATAGATACAAAGTTCATTTGTTTCAAAGTTTGGTTTAACTCTGATACTCGTCAAGCTTGTCTAGTTGATCTGTCTTAATTGTGACAGTGGGTATTGAGCCCCCTCCAAAACACCTGTGTTGATGTTTGTCTGAGTTTTCATGTCCCTTAGCATTTATTTTATGAAGTTGGCTATGTCAATATTCAGTCCATATATGATTATAATTATTAACATAATTTAATATTATATTAAATTAATATAATTTCTTCCTATTTAATTTGTTCTTTTAACCGTTATGCAGTGATCTTCTTTTCTAACCAGTTGGTTTTGTCTGAAATTGGGTTATCTGCTTCTGCTTTGTCCCAGATTCCTGTTGTATGGAACATTATTTTCCATCTTTTGACTTTAAAAAATTAAATGTAAATCACATAAACTGCAGATCACTGAGTTTTGTTTATTGATCCATTCTGTCAATCTGTATCTTTTGACTGGGGAATTAGAATTTTTATTGAAAAACACTAACTAGTTCTACCGTTGCATCATTTTCCTCTTGCTGGTTTCCCTACATTTCCCCCCTTTTGCTTAACTGCTCATCCTACAGTTATATTTGTTCTTTTTCACTTTTTAGCATTGTTGGCACCATTGTCTCTTCCTAGGATATCTTCAAGAATTTTTTTATAATGCTGGATTGATGGTTATGAATTTTCTGAGGTCTTCCTCCTGAGGTCATGACAATTTCTTGTTTCTGTAAATTTTGAAGGAAAGCATTGCAGGCTACATAAGTTTGGTTTAGAAGACGTTATCTGTTAGGGGTTGAAACATTTTGCTCCAAGCCCTTCTGCTCTTTAAGATGTGTGTACAGAAGTTAGGTGTAATTCTGATGGGTTTACTTCTATATGTAAGTCATTGCCTTTCTCTAACAGCATTTAAGATTTTGTCTTTGTGATGGACTTCTGATACTTTTAAGTATAATGCAGCATGGAGAGTTTCTCTTTTTGTTGAGATATCGGGGTTCTATGTGCCTTAACTATGTTTCCTTTTTCACATATTCCAGTTATTCATGTCTTTTTTGCAGCATCTAACAGCCTTTGTATCCATTTTTTCACGTTCTCATCATTTTTAAGGTATCTTTGTGTAATTGTGTTTCAAAGAATCACTGTTTTCTAGTTCTGAAATTCTACACTAATGTTGTTGACTCTGTTGCCCATACTATTAATATAATTTTTAATCTCCTGTTTTTTATTGAAACTTTTTCATGGGCTCATAGGCTGGCAAATAGCTCAGTGGACTCAGTGCCTACTTAGGCAAGTGAAGGGACTGGGATTTTGATCCCTGGTACTACATGCTGCACACTGAGCCAGTCACAAAGTCTGGGCGTAGTGGTACAAGCCTGTAACCCCAGCATTAGGGAAGCTGAAAATAGAAGGATCAGTATGAGTTTGAGTTATGTACGTAGACCCTGTACCAAATATTAAAAAAAGGAAGAAACTTTTTCATGAACTCTAAGTCTGACTATTCATCTTTTATATTATTTTGATTAGCCTACTTGGCTTTTTATTGCTCTTCTGAAAACTTCTGGATCATTTTGATTATTCTATTATCTGTTTAGCTACAGCTTCTGTGATCCGACAAACTGTTTTCTGGCCTCATCTTTTCTAGTGATTAAGGTATGTGATTTATGCTATTCTCCCCCGTGGTGCCTCCTGGATTAGATTTTGACAAACTGGGATTTTGTAGAGGCATTTTGTTTCCTTGTCTTCTAATGTTTCTTTATCTTTGTTGTTGTTTTGTTTGTCTATTCTGTTTTGAAGTTTGTGGATTCTTACAGTGTAAAGACATTGTTGCTAGTATATAGATCTCTCTAGTTGCTTATCAGTAATATACTTTGGGTGTGGTTAACTATCATCTTTCACCACAATCCCAAAATCTGACCATGTTGGTTAATTTAGGCAAGGGAAATGCAGTGTAATTATCCTGCTAACCAAGTTTTCTGAGAATGTACTCTAATATTATTAATGTCACAAAAGTAATGCATTGGCTTCCAAAGAAATGGAAACAATAATATGGTCCTGTTAATATCAATTGTACCAGCTACAGTATGACCATCCATGACAAACTAGATAGTAATATACCATAAGAACCAAGTATATGCCACACTTGATCCTAGAGAAGAAATCTGCTTTTGTGATTCAAACATTAAAACAACTCAAGTATTGACTTACAGCTTATATGTACTAAATGAGACAGATATATTTTTGTTATAGGTAGAAATGAATTCAATAGTAATATTTCAGAGTTAACAATGAAAAGATTAACATAACTTCATGGCTACACTATTACAAGGATTGGGTATAGAGGAAGGCAAACAGAAAACTTTGCAATCTTAAAATCAATGAGAAGGAAAGAGGAGTAGTACAAAGGATTTTATGGGGCAGGTAGATATTTATAGATTTTGGTATAGGTAAGAGAAAAAACTCACAAGAAATAAAAGATTTAAAAATGAATACTGAGTTCAATCCCTGGTTCTAAGGGAGGGGAGAAGGAGAACATAAATTATATAGAGAGTAAGGGTAAAATACAAGAGAAAAATTAAAGGGGGAATAATTAAAAGAAGAAAAATAAAAAACAAAAAACAAAAAAAGAGCAACATGAAAAATAACAAAGGAAAGTTCTCCAACCCATACACACACAAAACAAACAAACAAACAAAAAACTGAAGAAAGGAGGAAAGGAAGAAAAATAAAAAAAACCTTCAAAACAATAAAAACACACAACAACAATAAACAAAATAAATTCTCTATATTTTAAAATTTGTGATTTTCCGCTAAGATCTGTAATTTTGGGGCTATATACATCTGGCAGATAAAAAGGCAGCCAGACCCAGATCTATAGCCAGTAGGATTAGGGTAAGGGCACCAATTCCGGGACTTTCAAATCCAGGGCAATTTAAGCTGTCTAGATTCTAGCTGTGAGGATGGCTCCTGTGTTCTTCAGTTTAAATCTCTCTCAGGAGGCCTTTTGGTAGCCTGACCACAGCTCTCTGTGTCCTGTGGCCATCCTTCACCCAGACACTCTAGGAATGGAACATTTGGGGCTCCTGAATTGAAACTGTCCCCTGGCTCCTCTGAGTTTGAGGTTGAAACATTTATCCTCTCCCTGGAATAGCACTCAACAAAGCACTTTCTGCAGGGAATTGGGTTGAAACTGCAGCTCCCAGCATGCGCAAGTCCATTCTAATTCCATGTTTGTCCCTGAAGCCCTCAGAAGTTCTCCATTCTTACTTTGTCTCTGCAGATCAGGTCTCCTTTTCTTGTGAGTAACAAGATAGCCAGGATTTAGGGAGAAAGCGCAGACTGTCTCCTCTCTTTTTTGTATTGCATTCTGTCTTCTTTCTCTGTAGATTTTAATTTTCTTGTCCAATCCTTTCTGGCTTCCAGGGATCTAGTTCTCTCATTTTTTTCTTCCTCAGATTGTTATTTTTTAGTGTATGGATTCTGAGTTTCAGAAAGGCTGAGTTGTTGCTTACCATTCTTCTATTTTCCAAGCCCAACTATTGCAATTCTATTTTGTTACATTGTTCAGATGCCAAGGCTGATACTTTGAAAGCATTGAAAATGCCAGTCTGTGTATGCCTGGCACTTGGGAATCCTGTATAGTATCACAAGTAGAGGAAAGACAGCTGGGCCTTCACCAAGCTCCTGTCAAAGTTCTTCTCCACAGAGTCCATGTTATAGTCACCTGGCTTGACACACTCCACATGTGTGTGTGGCACATGCTGCCAGTGTGGCCATGCCCTGAGGACTCAGCTCATGTAGGATGCCATCTGCTGTGCACAGAGGCTGTGTCGGCCCAGACTTGGAGCGTGAGGTATTCCATAGGTAATGCTTTGTTTCACAGTACTGACCAAGGAATGAAACTGATACAATGACTGAATCCTCAAAAACAAATCTCCCTGGGCTCAGAACAAAGTCTGGTGGCCACAGCACTGGCCCCATTCACCATTGTGGGTTTGTCATAACCAGCACGAAAGGTCTTTCACATCTGGGGCCACCCTGTAAGGCCTCATACTCAGATTTCTAAACTGGTCTAAAAATATTTTCCAAGTTGGTGTTATTTGCTCATTAATAGCTTTTGGAAAGGGATAACACTTAAAACTGTTTTTCAGTATTTCCTTCAGAAAGGTCATAAAACAATTTGGAAGTAATATCAAAGTGATTTGACTCAATAATCATAAAATTTTACTATTACCAATTATAAAAATAAGTTAATCTGCTTCCCAAAGTACACTGCAAAAGCAATAGTGATACTGACTGATGCAGAAGTTATTCAGCTAGATAAGTGACACATTCAGGAGGCTGAGGCAGGAGAGTCACTGTGAGTGCAAGGCCAGCCCAGGCTACAAAGTGAGCTCAAGGCAAGCCTGAACTGTGTAGTCAGACCCTGTCTCATAAAGATTAAAAAAGAAAAAATCATGCAGCTTCTGGGAAAGGATCTATAGGACAAGTGGCAACACTGGCCCATACCTAGATGAGGAGCCTGGACCTTAGGCTCCACCGGCCAGGGATACTGCCCAGCCTGGAACAGCCTTTTGAGTGTGGAGCAGAAGGAACAGAAATCCACTATATTCTGAGAACACAGGGAATGTAATTAAGCCCTTCAGTGAAAACAGCCCCAGGCACCTCTCATCAGACCTGAGATGTCCAGAGCTAACGGAGATTGAAAGAAGCTGGTCGGTTGTAAAGTGGCTGCTTCCTTTGGCTCATTCCTGGGCCACGGCTGGAGCAGCTGAGCAAGGCCTCAGGGTGCCAACCCCTCCCACTCAGTACCCAGCAGGTCCTCACCCTAACATGGGCAGGAGCACCGTTACAGACCACAGAGCCTAGCTGATTCTAGTGAAGAGCAAACTGTGGGTCTTGCTTTTATTTAAAATTTATTTTTTCTAAATATCTGTTATATAGTAATAAAGTTCCACTAATATTTTGGTTTCTCTTACATAGTATGACAGGCACATTATCTTCTCATACTTAGAGATTGTTAGCCTGGATTTTTAATGAAATTTTATTTTTAGTTATGTAAGTATTATAAAAATGTTGTAAAACCTTGAGAAAGAGAATAACCCTAAGCATATGCCTATGTATGAAACATGTACACAAGCCAGGCAAGGTAGAACTTGCCTATAATCCCAACACTATGAGACTTTAAAGCCATAGGATCACAACTTCAAGCCCAGCCTGAACAATTTAGTGACTCAGCAAGACAGTATCTCAAAATAAAAAATTTTAAAAGGACTCAGAATGTACTTTAGTATAAAAGTCCTGAATTCATTCTCCAGTAATATAAACAGACAGACAAATATAAGAACAAAAAAAACTTATTTTCAAAATGTCTGATTCAAAGCTTACAAAAAGTACAGATTATATCCATGTCAAGTGATTTAATCAGAATATCACTATTTTTTACCTTTTAAAAAAATCACTGTAAAGGCAATACCTAAGCCTATCATTGCACGTTCTACCAGCCATCTCTGTTCTTCCAAAAAATAATTATTGAGTACCAACTTTGTGTCAAGTATTATACTAATACTATTTCCACTTGGCAAGATTCCTTCCAGGACTGACTCAGGAATGTACAGAGTGGTATCCTCCTTTGGAACTGTTTCTTTGAGCTAATCAAATTTAATGGTTTTAGAGAGGTTATACATACTAAAACAGAAAGTGGTTCCACTTCTCTTACTTTCTCCTACTATTGCAATTACCTAAAAGCCCCTACTCAGTATCCAAGGCCTTTAATTGGAGCTATATCCCAGACTCTATGCTTTATTTTGAGACAGGGTTTCACCAAAGTTGTCCTGCCTGGGTGTGAACTTGTACTTCTCTTGCCTTAGCCTCTCAGAGTGCTGTGATTTACAGAGGTATGTCTCGATGTCTAGCTGATTTTTTTAAAAAATCCACATCTACCATTCATAGGTGAAAAATATAGGGAAATGGAAATTAAAATTAGTATTTTACAGTTGATTTTATACAACACATTTTGTTTGCTTTAGGGAATTTTCTTCCATAAAATTTTGTTTGGGAATTTAAAATATGTATTCTTAAAGCTCAAAGGAATCCCACAGAGGCGGTATTTCAAAAATAAATCTTGGAGGGCCACTGAGACAGTTCAGCAGACTAAGTACCTGCTTAGGGTCCAGGTTTCACACCCTGGTACCACTAGCTGCACTAGCCCCACCCCCGGGTGTGCTGGACCTGTGACTTGAGTCTAGCCATGGTGGCACACACCTGTAATCCCAGTGCTGGAGAGGCTGAAAACAAGAGAACCATTATGAGTTCAAGATGCATAGTGAGACACTGAACAAAAAATAAATAAATAAATAAATAAATAATCAGTCTTGGGATATTTCTACAGAGTGATTTTTCCCCAGGGAAAGAGACTTTGTTGATTCAAACATCAGAGTGACATATTCCCAAAAACTTGTGGTATTTTGAAAAGCATAATCAGCCTGAATGTGCCCAATCTCATCTTAAAAACATATTGTACTTCCCTTTAAACTTCAGAAAATTGTACGTAGCTATCTATATATAACTAGATACTAGATATAGTTATTATGCTTTCTTTTAACTATCAAACAATGACTCTCCATGGAGACTAAAACCAAGAGAAAATTAACAATATTATAAAGCAAATATATATGTCTTTTGCTGAATGTCAAGAATAACCTGAAGAGCCAGGCATGGTGGCGCACACCTGTAATCCCAGCACTCGGGAGGCTGAGGCAGGAGGATCAGTGTGAGTTCGAGACCAGCCTGGGCTACAAAAGTGAGCTCAAGGCCAGCCTCAACTGCATAGAGAGACCCTGTCTCAAAAAAGACAAAAAAAAAAAAAAAAAAAAAAAAAAAAAAAAAAAAAAAAAAAAAAAAAAAAAAAAAAAAAAAAAAAAAAAAAAAAGAATAACCTGAAGAGCTGAACATGGTAGCATGTACCTGTATTCCCATCACTCTGGGAGGATGAGGCAGGAGGATGGCAAACTAGAGTCTAGACTGAGTAATTTAGTGACTTAGTAAGAGACTGACTAAAAACAAAACAATGTATTGTAGATGTAGTTAAGTAGAAAGGCCCTGGGTTCAATCCCCAATAAGCATAATCTGAAAAAGGAAATTTAGTAAATTCTCAAAAGGGGGCAGCGTGTAGCAGATGTTCTGTGTACAGATAGGCACTTTGGGGTGCCTGAGACAAGAGGGGCTATTTGCTTGGTAAAGGGCAGCTGGCCTCCCATTTGTACAGGAGCCCCAACTGTCCCCTTTGCCTGAAGGGAGGGCATTAGTCTGTATCAGTGAGCTTTGGCCTGGCCTTTGAAGCCCTCCGGGACACGACTCTCAAGGCCCTGGGACTATTCATAATTTACCTGCTTGACTAACGGTCCTGGTCCTGTGACTTCTCTGGTGTAAACTCCTCACATTTCTGGATACCCCAAGCTGTACTTCTCCATGATGGGCAACAGCATTTGAAGCCCAGGACCGTGCAGCAAGCAGCGACGTGAGTGCCTGTACCCCACACTGAGAGGGACTCTTCCCAGTGGATTTGCAGAGAGCGCAACCCCATGACCTGCTTGCTGAATGCTCATGGACTGTTTCATCTGCTGAAGGGAGGCGTCGCAGCTTCCCTCTCCCTGCCTTGAGCGGTACGGCGAAGAGCAAATGGGACAAGGAACTAGCAACAGGATCCCTAGCATCAGAGAATACCAATGTCAACTATCATTATTTCTTCCACTGTGAAGTGAGGATGCTAGCACACAACTGCGCCCAATTCGGCTGCTGGTCAATCTTAATTACGTAATGCTTAAAGTACAAAACATACTTGATATTGGCCTCCGAACATGAAGTAGAGCACCTTTGCGGGCCTCTCGCCTTTCTTATTTCAGCTGAGTCTGTGGTTCAGAGAAAATGTGGTCTTCCTGGGTAATTGTCACCGAGTGTGCGCGCGCGTGTGTGCGCGCTCTGTGTAAGGGAAAGACACCTTAGTGGCCGCGTTGAGCGTCTCAGCACTGACTGCAACACGGGCAAAATGACCCCTCAACAGGCCGGCGGGCGCTCCGGCGGAGACCCGGTCCACGGGGCTGTCCGCCTGCGCCCCGGAAGGCGGGAGGAGCGCGGGGCGGGGCCTGGGAGCAGCGGAGGCGTGAGAGCGTGGCAGAGGGGCAGCCCCGAGGGCGCCGGCCAATGGGAGCGTGCTCCGCCGGCGGCCAATCACCGACCGCGGAGCCCGGCAAATCTGCCCCGCAGTGCGGGGCGGGGCCGCAGGACCCGGGTGCCGCGGGCTACAGTTCGGGGCGCCGCGACTTCGGGGAGCTACCCGGCAGGGGCGGCCGAGCCGAGGGGCCGGGGACGAGTAGTGGGCAGTCGCCCGCTGTGCCAGCCGCGCGCGGGACTCGACAGTACAGGTGGCGTGGAGCCGGCTCGCGGCGCCGCGCACGTGTGGAGCCCGGGCAGGTCCTCGCCGCGCGGGCACCTGTCGTGTGAGTAGCGCCGGGCGTGGCTTACCCCCCGACGCTGGCTTCCTATGCGGTTTCTCTCCCGGCCTTCGTACCTCGCTCAGCTCTGGGAAAATAAGTTTCACGGGGCTCGGACTGAGCAGATTAAGGGAGTAGTAGAGCAGCAGCCGGGCCGAGAGGGTGGGAACCACCACCTCCCTAGACCGTCTTCCGGCCAGAAAGGTAATTTGGAAAGACTGGCACGACAGAGGTGGCCCTGAAGTGTCTAGAGAGCCCGAGCAGTGATGGTCACTGAGTAATACAGGTCAGAGACCGGTCAGTTTATGCGCGACAGGGATGCTAGCATTTAGAAAGGCGAGGAGGAAACTCAGGATGGGGACCATTTGCTCCCCCAACCCCAGCGGGACAAAGACAGCGCTGGAAGTCTGCAATGCTGACTGGATGGCCTCGCTCCCCCCTCACCTCCACAACGTCCCCCTTTCCAATCTGGCAATCCCAGGTATTTTTCTCTTTCTACTTGTTCGCACTGTGTTGTAATTCTGCCATTTTAGTGCTCTTGGTGGGTCATTTGCTTTTCTATTGTGCTGAGGAAACAGTTGTCAGTGGCCCTTCTTAATACCAAACCAAAAACTTAACATCAAAGCAGCCAGTTTAAAGAGATTTACGTATACAGCATCCTTAGCAAAAGGGACTCAGCAGCACTGCATTGTTGTTTATGGCTTTGTTTCTACTTCATAACCTCATGAAAGTGTTGATTGACCCTGTTCACGTTGGAGCTAGCATATGTGAAGGGTGCATTTACATGAGTCATTTAAAGATATAAAGGACAGGTCAAGGGTAACAAATAAAAACTCATTAACAATTTTAGATCTGGATCAAAATTAAAATTGAAAAATGCTTCCTTCCTTGTGTACCTGACCTTGTCTAAGCAAGAAACAAACAAACAAACAAACAAACAAAAAATAGATGTTAGAGAGGTTCAGAATCAGGGCTGAGCATGAAGACATATTTTTATTGTTGGAAATGACAGAAATAGAGAATGCAAGCTCACATCACAGGCAGTCATTAGGTGTGATGAGGTGGTGGGGTTTGAGGCTTCCTCTATATATACCCAGGTGTCTACCTGACTGATCTAGAATTGCAGCTGTGAAAAAGTGCTTCTTCATCCAGTGTCTCTCTCTTGGGAGTTTTCCTCCTTGACATTACTCCCATGGAGAACTTTTACTCTTCCCTGAAAAGCTTGTTACACCTTAGTATCTAGGGAAGGATGTTCAGACTACACTGGGCTTGGCATGGTGTGCTGAGCAAAGTCCTACATGCTGATACTTGGAAAGCACTCAAGGAGCCAAGGATGGACTTCAGCCAATCCTTCCTCTCACTGGGAGACACAGCAATTGAATTTCACCTCTAGATTACCAGGCAACTCCCAAGCCTTCTCTGGACTAGTCTGCCTTTTTGGTGGCTGAAAAGATGACCTCGTATGACCCAAGCTTTTCTTTCTATGCATGAGAAATTACTGTACTGTCTTCAAATTGAGGATTCAAACCCTCACCTCTTCTTTTGGAAGTCTTCCAAGTTCATTGTCTTTGTGAGCCCTGTAGCTTTTAAGCAAGAAGAGGGCTGCTAAATTTCTTTATGATCACTTCTGTTTTACTACACATTGACTCTTGCTCCTTGGGAAATGTCATCTAGTCTTGCTTTGTTCAGAGTATCTGCTCCATGTTTAATTGACGCCTGTGGAGTCATCACCAAAATGATTCATGGGCCAGTTTTAACATTAGTCATTTGCCTACAGGCTTTCCATGGAGTTATTTTGTTGAGTGACATGACAGGTAGTATGTGTTTGCAAGCAGAATGGCATCTTATGCAGGCAGTAAATGGCCCTATTGTTCAGAGTATGTATAGGGTAAGCAGGAAATTCCTCCATGGTTGTACTTAGAACATCTCAAATCTTAGCAGCAGCTCAGCTGGTGGCTTAGCTATGCAGTCTGACTCCATCACTCTAGAAAGAAGCTGGGCATTTGTTCTGTAATCTAAACTGTTCTAGAATTCTAGAGGAGGCAAACTGCAGTGACCTTTGCTGTAACTGGAAATTCTATGGTTTGCTACTGTTGAGATTCAGGCTACCCCCTTTCCAGTCTCCAAAGCAAAAAGGAAAAAAATGACCAAGACTTCTCAAAAGATGCGAAATTCACTACTGGGAAATAGCATTTTCCCAGGAGTGAAAAGAATGTGAGTATATGTATAGTGTAAGCTCAGGACAGGAAAATCACATATTAAGAGCTAACAATTCATGGACTCCCTCTTACTAGTTCTCTTTTCTCTACCTTATACTCCCCAGATACAGGCTGGCAGTCAGTCTGACAAGACTTACTGAGAAATTTGGAAATTAGAAAGGCATCCCAGAATGCCTTCTTCTCTTCCTTTCCCCCCATATTGTCACCTTCATCATAATAGTTGTTCTTTACTGAGCCCTACTGTGCAGTGCCCACTGTCATTGCCTCTTGTTCTCATATCTCCGTGAAGCAGAGATTGATACTGTCATTTTAGAAATAAGGAA
This sequence comes from Myocastor coypus, assembly GCA_004027025.1. Taxonomy (NCBI): domain Eukaryota; kingdom Metazoa; phylum Chordata; class Mammalia; order Rodentia; family Myocastoridae; genus Myocastor; species Myocastor coypus. The sequence goes on from PVJA010005636.1 coordinate 30,389, forward strand.
GTTATTGTCCAGAAAGGTAAGATAGTTTTCTAAAAATCATATAGCTATTAATTAGAAGAGCTAATATTTAGGCCCGTAGGTAACTACACAACCCGTGCACTGCCCCTGTGCCCTTGAGGGGGCCTTGGGAAGTGCAGAGCAGAGAAGGCAATTTCAAGCTTAAAACCAAATTACACAAACCATATTCTGCAGGGAATGAAAGAATTTTTAGAAAGAAGTGGTCTTTTATCTGAGTAAATGTGTATCAATGTGAAGATTAGATTAAGCTGGGTGTATTCATATTATACATCTGAAACATTGATCTGTATATTCTTGTTTAGAATTGACACCTAGTAAATTTTAAATTCAAATGTAGCCTTTGGGCCCCGGCAGGATGGCTCAGTGGTCTAAAGCACCTGCAGGCGGCTGCAGGGACCGTGGTTTGATCCCCAGCACCACATGCTGCGCCAGCCCGGAGGGCAGGCTGAGCCGGCCATAAAAATAAATAAATAAATAAATAAATAAACAAACAAACAAACAAAAGTTCTGAAACAAGAAAAATAAAATTCTAAAAAAAAAATGTAGCCTTTGGACCTATTTGTGTGTGTGTGTGTGTGTGTGTGGGCGCACACCCACACACACACACAAATACAGGTACCCACTTTCCAGTTTGGAGTGTCCATAAGTCTGTCATATTTGCCAGAGGAAGGTAGCAGTGGCATAGGAAAGGTCAGAAAAGAGGTAGGGGCTCACGATACTAGCAGAACTGGGAAGAGAAAACTATGTCAAACTGGAGTGCACCTGCTACATTTGCCTAAATTGTGATGGGACAGAACACATGTGAACGTGTACCACTCAACAAAGCTTGATGTATTAGTTTACTTCTGCAAATGTTGAGAACACTTGTTAATCACCTAAGCATACTGAAATATCTTGAAGATCCTCAACATAACTCTTAAAGCAAGCTAATCATTTGATGTCTGAAGAGTAAAGGATTTCGGAATTTAAAGTCAAATTTTTAAATTAAAGCCTTAAACTCTACACACATTTTCATTAATGTTATTGAAAGCATATTTTCTGCGTAATGCAATGGATTCTTTTTCTCTGCATATTTTAGTGTTGCTTTTTTTTTTTCTTCTGTTTTTAGTCATATTTTCTCTTTTATTAAAGGTAAAACATTTGGCCTATGGGAAGGAACCTTGAACTTCAAGGTCTTGAAATCTATACTTTCCTCTGGCTTTGTAATACTAAAGAACTATTTGAATTTCTCAGATATTAGATCTATTTTCTTCCTATGTAATTGAGATTTTTGAATTAACAATGATTTGATTAAGAATTTTGTTTTATTGCTTGTTCTTTGTACAAATGTAAAAAGAGATAAAAAGAGTGATTGGGTCCTATTAGTCTTAAGAGTCATTTTTATGCCTCTTCAAAACAAGAAACTATTTTGGTCTATGTAAACATCAATTCATAGTTGCTCTAAATGAAGCAAGATCCATTTTAGCATTGCATAAAGGCCTGTACACTAGTTAATATAAGTGTATTTTAGCCTAGTTGGGTCGTAAGTGCGTCTTAAGAAACCTCTATGTTTAAGTCTATGAGAGACCCAAAGATAAAGCAGGCTTCAGTCCTATTGTTAAAGAAGCTTTGTGTGTGTGTGTGTGTGTACATAGTTTTAAAAAAACAGCAAATTAGAGTAAATGTTAAAACAGAGATTAAAAATAATGTGTTACAAAAGTGTGCAAAATGGGAACTTTCATTTCAACTTTTAGGATGAGAAACTATGGAGAAGATGGGTTTTGAACCTAGATTTAAAGAAACCACAAGATTTCAAGAGCTGTGACTTGGGGTTCAAGGTTAGGAAGAGGCTTTCCAGATGAAGTGAACTAGTTGAACTGAACAATGAGCATATATGTAGGCAATGGCAGGAGGACTCCCTCTCCTCCTGTCCTCCATGTCACTACTATCATTGTACTTCATATCATGTGGTTTTTAAATGCCTATATTTATCATGGTCTGCAAGTGGCTCACAAGTAGAAGAGACTACTTTCTCTTATAATCCTGAATCCTAGTAAAAGGTATCACTTCACTTATTGGTGACTGATGAAGTAATTTAATGCATTGAACTGCAGATTAAGAATACTGGAATGATATCTTTCAGCCACTATAATTTTTCCTTTTTTCATTGAAATTAGAGCTAAACTGATTGGTTAGTTTCACCTTTCATAAATAGCCATCTGAAGCTGTCCATCCCTATTGTTTTGCATCTTATTCCTGAGGCTCCAGATAAGACCCATTGCAAATGCTCTTAGAAATGAAATTCCTGGGGCAGATGAAATGATTAGAAAAGTTGCACTAGATCTATGGCATAACTTGCTTTCTAGGAACAGTTATTTCATCTATACTATTTGTGCCTCTGCTCTTTGGCAACTTGGAACTTGCCATCATTCTTGCTGGCTGCTCCCTCTCCATGCTCCTGTTTCTTGTTCCACTCTTAACCTTTTTCCACTCACTTGGCCTATGTCTGGCTTTCCTTTCTAGGGTCAGCCCTTCCTGTGGTGCCTCTGGCTGCTCTCTGATTCCCAGATGGCCCTTTCTTCTCAGGTTGCTCATATCCATCCTCTTCTCTTCTTTCCCACCTTTCTGGGAGCCTTTTTCCTTTGCAGCTATTCTCATGAACATTTGGTAATTTTTTTTCAGCTCTTCCCCCTACAATCCCATGCCTGCCTCATGTGAATGACATGGAGATAAAATTCATAGAAGAGCAAAGTGAAGTAACTGTTACTCAACTCCTGTTACAGGAGATTTGGGACAACCCCTAAATGGTGCAAATTGAACTATGCAATGAGAACCTTTGATTGGATCTACTTTGAGACAAACAGGAACTATGACTTGACCCTAGAACAAATTCTTTGTTTTTAGGACTTGAGCCTGTGAAGAACCAAGGCCAAAGCTGACTACCAGGGCTGACTCCAGGAAAAAAAAAAAAAAAAAAAACACCATAGGAGATTCAAATGGTTTCTTAAGTGGATTAGTTTGTTTTTGTTTTGTTTCTCTTTTTTTTTTTTTTTTTTTTTTTTTATTCAGGGTACTCATGGTGAAGAATAAAAAAGTAAAACTTTGGTATTCCCATAGATTTCTCTCTAAAAAATCCCTAGTATCTCCCCTCAAAATCACACAGGTGCCATCAGGAATTCAGGAATCACAGATATCTACAGGAAGCAAGATCTTGGAATGGTTATGTGTAGGAATGTAGAGCCCAACTACCTGGACTTAAATTTCACTTTTTTCCTCAACAGCAGTGTGATTTTGGGCAAGTTATTTAACTTCTCTGTGTCTTAGTGTCCTTGCTAAAAGAGATGATAATTTCACCACCTTATCTGCTTCTTGTAAGCACTAAATTAATTCATGTAATTTGATTTCTGGTACACAGTACCATATAATTATTTTATGTCTTTTTAGTAATCAATCATATATTCATTTGTTGAAAGCCAGTTCCTAGCCTGGATGACAAAACAGAGGTATAAGATGCCATTCATACCCTCAGGTAATTTACAACCCCATTAAGGAGATGACTATCCAATTAAGCCATGTGACCCAGCTTTCTCTATATGATCAGATTAGGGCACTTGACAGGCCACCCCCTCAGGGGACTTTAGAGGTAAGAGGGGGCCTCATGGGAGTTTGCCGTGGATGTGAATACCAAGGGAATCTTAAGTGCCACATGAGGAGGGCTGATCAAGAAGTATAGAAAATGTTTAGTCATTTACGTTTGTCCTGTCTACTCATCCCGAGTTCAGTTGTCAGACTTTGTCATATGCAGACATTAAAAGCCTTTCAAAAAAAAATATAGCTCTCCAACATGACAGGAGCATATCATTCTGCTTCTCTTCTTACTTTCTCATCAGTTGCCCTTCTAGTTAGTCATGTGGTTTTCACTTACAGGTAGAGAATACTGCAGAATACTTGTATATAAAAAAAGAACTGTCTGAATTATATTATTGACCATTCCCACCCTCACCTGTCACTGATGCTTCACCATCTCTTCAAACACATCTGTCTGCCCACACATAAACACCCATGTAACACCTACCGTAACATACACATGCACACATTTAGCTGTAACCTTAGCCTCGCCCCCACAATGCCCCAATTCTAAAGTTACTGTTTTCCCTTTATAAATATCCTACCATCCCACTGATAGTTTTGATTCTACAGCATGCTGCTTTCACCTACATGCTCCTCTCTTAGACACATTCCTGAAGTAAGGCATTTGGTCCTTGCACACAGTGTGACCTGCCCACCACTCAGTATGCCAGGTTGCCTCCACACCACTATCCAGGCACTGGGAGCTGATGAGCTCAGGCACACAGAAGGTAATAGCAGTAAGATATTTCAGTGTCTGATAACTTTGCCTCTGTGAAAATCAAGAACTACTTTGCAAATGCTAACCCCAATTAGAATTTCAAACCAAGCCTGCAGAGGAAGAATTATTTATAGACTTTGTAATAGGTGGATGTGTTTGTGTGTGTGAAATGATTTTTTTTTTTTTTCCTGGCTGGCTCAGCCCACCTTTTGGGCAAGGCTGGTGCAGCATATGGTACTGGGGATTGAGCCTCAGTCCCCTGCACCTACCTAAGTTTGCCTAAACAGGCATGTTAGATAGGCAGCTGAGCTATCTCACTGGCCTCATTTGGTGGGGGGATGAAATGAATTTGAAAATACATCAAACAACAAATTTAGGTGGGGGAAATCTGTGATTCAGCCTGTTTTAGCACTTAAGTACATGGTTAAGCAGAAATCCTGATGCCTTTTCACTGTGTCATTGAACATCCATATATGACTTTGGATTATATTGCCAAACATCCCTGAGGATCAAGCAGTGTATAGCAAGATTGCATTTGAAGGAGCAGGGCGTGGTGTGCACGCCTATAATCCCAGCACTTGGAAGGCTGAGGCAGGAGGATCCGTGCAAGTTTGAGACCAGCCTGGGCTACAAAAGTGAGCTTAAGGCCAGCAGCCTGCAGCCTGAACTGCATAGCAAGACCCTATCTCAAAAAGACAAAAAAAAAAAAAAAAAAAAAGATTGCATTTGCAGATCCTTAAGTAACTGCAAAAGAAAAGGATTGGACTATAGTGATACCTCTGGCTGCAAAGGAGACATTTAGCTTGTGTTTTCTGTGATGCATGGACATTCTTTTGTGCACTGGCTGTCTAGGTTTTCTAAGAGAATACATGGTTTTAATTTTTTTCAGTTATTCTGGAACTGTCAGGTAGAAAATATTATTTCTGCTTAGAGACTATCATATCAATATTTTTTTTTTTACTGATCTATCTAAAAAAAAAAAAAAAGTAAACCGTTTGTGCCCCATAAAGCAAATGACTTATAGTGCAGCAAATCTGTAGTAATTGTGGAACTGAGGTACTCCTAGACTCTGTCAGACTGAGATAAATATTTTATGAACATATATAACTTGAAGACTTATTTATTGAAAGTAATATTCTTGAAGAACAGTGAAAACTAAATGCAAAGAGAGAGAGAGAGAGTGAAAACTGTATCCATTCTTTCCTAGTTTGAATTCAGATTCCAGCAGGAAATACCCTGGTGGGACCCTTTTGAGGATTATATGAACATGTTGTGCTAATTTAGCTAAAGAAAAGCCTCAGTGCTTGCTTATTCTTCTTGGATTTTCTGATCCTCATTGACTATTTAGAAAAGTAGTATTCCTTCGAAGGAAAAATATTAATTCTATGGATATTTATTGAGGGCCTTTTGTGTTATGTTATGTTATGTTATGTTATGTTATGTTATGTTATGTTACGTTATGTTATGTTATGTTGTGCTATGTTATGTCAGAAAAGGTGACTACAGAGCTGAAGGAAATTCTTCTTGCTGAGGCTGGGGAGATAGCTAGTAGAATAAGTGCTTGCCTGGCAAGTGCAAGGTTCTGAGTTCAATCCCAGTACCAAATAAATAAATAAATAAATAATCTTCTTGCTATTCATGACATTATTATCTTAAAAGAATGCAAAACCTCAAACATTATGAAGGCTCATATACTGCAGACATTCCTCATTTAATGGCAGTTACATTCTTGTGACTGGATCATTAAATGAATTGATCTTTCAGTGAGGAATTATGTGTAGCATGTGCATTTCAATATTCAGAACAAAGAAGTGGTCAAAGGAAACTCCAACTAGATGACTTTGCTTTTAGTTTTCTCTTACATACAGTACAGCAATATATGACAGAACACAAAAGGATAGTACTGTACTATATAACCAGCAAAATTTACAGTACTATATAAAGAAGATACACTGTATATAAAAAAGATATTGACGTTACATAAGCAAGATATACAGAACTGTCCAAAAAAAAAAAAAAAGTCATAAATCCAAGCTGTAGGTCATATGTACAAACAGCCATTAGATGGGTATGTTGTTAAATGAAGAATATCAGTGTAACACTCAGGAAATTAATACTTGAATTCCATTACTTGTAGTAGGAGGAAAGCATAATAGATTGAGTGTCCAAAAGGAAGTGGCCTTTCAGGTCAGACATGAAGAAGACAGCCAGCGTTACAAGGGAAAAGACCAATGTCAGTACAGAGGGACCGAGGAGTGCAAGGTTAGTGTGACCTTGAAGAAATCCAGGCTGTCTTGTGTGATCAGAGAATCTTAAAGAAAAGATTGGAAATAGGCTGGAAAAGCAGACAGAAACCAGATCCTAATGAATCTAATCTATCATATCTAAATTGCATGAAATCCTGAAGGCAAAAGCAGCCACGGAAAGACCCGGTCAGGGATGGCTGAAAACCCATAAAAATAACTGCATAAGAATGAAATGAAACAGAATCACCCACCAGTTATTACAGATCATAAGGAGCAAAAAATCAAGCCCATTGCTTCCTTCACTGTCTTAGACTTGTGGGTGTGCGTGGGCACCTGTGTGTGTGTGTTTATTCCTTTGTATATGCTTAACTGACTGGCAGGCACTGGTGATTCAATGTGTTTTCTGCCTTTAAGGTTACTATCTACTTAGAGAAATGGACATTTAATCAACCTGTTATATGAGATGTTATGTGAGATAACAAGGGAGAAATGGGTTACAACTGAACGAAGCATATGGCTGGGGCATCTTAACTGCAGAGTCTAGAGAAATCTGGAAGAAGTACTAATAAATCAAGCTCCATGGAATACATAGGAGCTATCCCTTGGGACACGAGGACAGAATAACAGAGCTCTCCAAGGAGGAACAAAGTAGGTGAAATGCTTGCAGATAGATAATGGCCCATTAATGAACCACAGTAGCTCCTTACAGTTGTGCACAATTTAGAACAGCCGCAGGGTGGTAAGAGATTTAAGTTTAACTTGACAGGAGTGTGAAGAGGTTTAAGCAAGTGAATGACAAAGTGAACCTGTTGTTTTTTAAAGACCAGTCTGGCTGTAAGCCTAGCATGGTGGTGCATGACTGTAATCCCAGCACTTGGGAGGCTGAAACAGGAGGATCAGTGTGAGTTCATGACCAGCCTGGGCTACAAAAGTAAGTTCACGGCCAGTCTGAACTGCACAATGAGACCCTGTCTCAAAAAGACATAAAATAAAAAATAAAAATAAAAAAATAACCACTGGCTGCAACACAAAATGAGAGAAATCCAGGAAGACCTGTGGCCCAAGTCACATTGTATGCGTTTACCCAAGAGGGAGGTGATCTAGCCTGAGAAGGACACCAGTAGCATGGACAGAAGAAAAGGAGATAAACTCCAGAGATATTTAAGAAGAAACAGCAACAGGACTTAGACAGGAGCTGGGCCATGGTAAAAGAGAAGTGCAATGGATGCGGATTTAAAAAAAAAATGGAGAAGGTGGCATTCTCAGAAATCCTGGTACTAGGGAAGAAGTGGGACATTTCAGAAATGGGAGAAGGGCTTGGGGAATGTCCTGCAGGGATGATTTTAAGTCTTCCATTCTATAATCTGCCCAATTCCTACCATCACCCTAGCTACTATATCCAATATCAGATGGCTAGAATCTAAAGCTGGTAACTTCTTTCTTAATACTTTTTTTAGATTTCAAGTAAGACTTCACATTTTGAGTTCCTCCCACATGCTGGCCCAGCCTTCTGCCTATTCTGCATGAAGCCTGTCATTTCTTGTTTACCTGTGTCCCCAGCCATACTGGCATCTTGATGGTGGGGTGGTCTTAGCTGTGCATCACACCTCAAGCCAACTGTGAAATAGAAACTTTTAACTACCACGATCATCAAGTATCATTTCTTTTGCACATGGCATCCAGGGTTGCACCAAGATACTGAATAAAAACGAGAATTTTATAGTAGAATGTTTTAAGTTAATTTAATGTAACTTACTTTTGTACCCTTAGCATTTGTCTGCTTTCCCCTCAACCATAGTATCATTCTTTTGTGTTAAAATAAAATAGCATACTTTCTCCTATATGGAAAACCCAAAGTATAAGTAAGAGCAGAATAAAGGATTGATAATTGGAAGTAGGGTCATAGGACTTTTTCCATTGAGAAGGCTAAAGAGATGGAGAGGCATAGGAGGGGAGGGAGAAGGGATGTAAAAGAACTAAGATGTGCTATCTACATGTACCAAATGCACATAGGAATGTAATCACTATGTACTGCAAACATGTACAATACAAGAAAAACAGGTAAAAGAGAAAATAAGTTTATCTCAGCCTAGGAGGTTCTGAGGGTTGACCCAGTTCCCCTGCGAGGGGTTACTTCATAAAAGGTGATGTATCTGTTGGGAGGCAGGGCAGGATGTATGTTAGCAGAGTGGAGGAAGAACTTATACTTGTGAATAATTGATAGATTCTTTTTATCTATACAGTATTTTATTTGGATTTCAGTTTGAATCTGCTGAATGTTTGAAGAAGAGAAAAGTCTTCTGAAAAAGAATAGAGACTTACTTGTATATAAGAGGCTTTAAATATCTCCCATATGTGGGCTTGAAACCCTGCTGACTTATATGAATCTTAGAATGGGGACTGACTTGGAGAATGTCTAGGCTCTGTAGTGGAAGAGCATTATGTCCTGCAGGGTCCTGGGAGACCAGTAACTTGTCTGCATCTCAGGACACCCCAGGCAGGAGTGTGGTCTGCTAGATGACTTTAACCAAAGAAGTACTTGCATTTACATGTAAATATTTCATATGAAAAGGTTGTAGGTCTGGAAAGCACATTGATAGGCTCACATTTGCTCCATGTCTCACACATCCAGCCAGCTGGGGAGAGCCCAGGACCCCAAGTCAGGGTCTGTCCTCAGAGAGCAGGATGTCATCCTTAGCCTTCAGCAAACATAAGAAAGAACAAAGCTGGTGGACATGTGCTGCTTCCAGGTGTCCTAACTTATACATTGCTCTGTGGCTTTGTGAATAATTAGGAATTCAATAGGCAACTGATTAACATTTAAATTGGCCACATGGCTGTCTCAGATCTTGCTGGCAGCTTGATGGCTATTATGAACACTCTCCCACATGCCTCATGGAAGATAATTGAGTGGACAGGTGAGGTTATCCCATAGGGTTGGCAAGAAGGTTTAAAATGTTCTTCTTTGGTTTGGGAGACTACTGAATGGTTCCCCTGACCCTGAATCTTGGATTCAATGTTGGCTAACTTTGAATATTCTAAAAATGCCCCTGCCTTTCTGCAATTAATATGAAGTCAAATGCTGTGTTTTCCCCCACAGGCCCCATTCAGACATGTAAGGTACAAGGCTCCAAGGAGAAGACAAAAGAAAATAATTTACACAGTTATAAATTCCCTGATATCTACTCTCTGGGACTTTTACAATTTTTTCAGTACAGTATTTTATAGTAGCTCCCTCTAACCCGTCCATTATGCTTTATTTTTGTCGTTTTTGTTTTCTGACATTTTTCCTCATTGACCCAGATAACTAATCTAGAAGGGCAAGTGGAGAGAAATGGATCTTGGAGTGAGCAGGTACTAGGGAAAAAACGTGGAGAGAGTAAGCTCTACCTGAGTAAAGAAGAAGAATCAGGAGACTGAGGCTTGTCAGCTGAAGCCAATTCTCCAAGTATCACTTCACTGTGGTACTCATGTTTGTATTTTTCTAAGAGTGTGTTCAATGCACACTGCGTTTCAGCAGTGCACAAAGTGTGGGAATAAATACAGGTATGAATAAGACATGATATGGCCCTCAAAAGCTTACAGTCAGGTGGTAAGGACAGATATGGGCATAATTACCACCCAGTATCCTAAGTTTATCAGGAATGTATGAAATTGTGGAGGGAAATAAATACCTGGTGACTCTAGGTAATTCTGACTCAGCTGAATTTGAGTCAGGTGATTCATAGACTTCATGATTTTGAACTATGTCATATACAAGTAATTCCAATGAAAAAGCTAAGGACAGTAAGATAGTTCCTGAAGAAATAAAGCCTTGCTGGGTTTTTTGTTGTGGTTTGTTTTGTTTTGTAGCTTTTTGTTTTTGTTTTTGTTTTTTGTTTTGTTTTTGAGACAGAGTTTTTCCCGGTAGCTGAATTGCCTAGAGTAGGCTCCAACTTGAAGTCCTCCTGCCTCAGTATCCTAAAGCACTGGGATCATAAGCAACCATCATCACATCAGCTCTTTTTTGTTTTTAAATAAACCTTTTGTTGCATGCAATAATTATAAGGTCTAGTTCTGACACATATCATCTGTTTTTACATAACTAGTGTAGGGTCTCACTACACAGATTGGACTCGCAGTGATTCTCCTGTTTTCGGTCTCCCAAGCACTGGGATTACAGGTGTGTGTCACCACGTCCAGTATTGCTCTCCATCTCACCGAGCCCCAGAGATTGGCCCTACACAGCACGTGAGGGATCAAACTCCAACAGCTGTACTCTGCCTAAGCAGGTGCTTTAGTCCACTGAGTGGACTGGCCCACACATAACTTATTTATTTATTTTTTTTTTTGGTTAATCAAATACTACACATAACTTCTAAATCACTATATTCTCATCTCAGGCCATAGGAATATTTTAACATGCAAAATTATGATTCATTCAGGTCAGATTTGTCATACTATTTGTAGAGCTTAAATACCAAAATCATAATACATTTTTCTATAAAAATATCCTTAAACATCTTCAGCACTTAATAAATGTTCACGGTTTCATCTGTTCTTAGTGTCTTACCCCATCTTAATTTTTGCTAGTTTAAATTGATACATAATTATATATATTTATAGCATGCAATGTGATAATTCAATACATACACACATTGTATCTGTGTGAGTTTCATTTGCATAGAAAGCAAGAATCCAGAAGGCATTCTAAGGGCAGATTCTAAATATAAGATCAAATTCTCCTTACTAAGGATGTTACCATCAGTGTGAAGTTTAGCTTCTCTGTGTCCTAGTGTTTTCATCTGTAAAATGGAGAAACCTGCAGTATCCATTTCACAAGAACAAAGTCAGAGGAAACACCGTCAACAAGGCCACCTTCAGGCTGATGCCAATTACAAGTTGCAGGGTCTTCAAGGTCACCCTTGTACTTGATGATTTGCCAAGACATAGAATTCATAAAACCAAAAGCTGTATGCTCAGAGCTCTTGTTTATTACCATGAAAGGCATCAGCAGATTTCTGTAAACAGTTAAGGGAGCATGTGCACAGCGCAGACCCAGGAGGCTTCTGGTCACAGAGCTGGCACTTGGCTTCACCGTGTGGAGTCATGGACAGTGTTGCTGTACTCTCTTGGAGTTTACAGGTGATAATACACACAAAGTGTTGCTAGCTATGCAAGCCTACCAGAGTGTTAGTATCCACATTTTATCGGACCTCTGCATGACTGACCTCTGTATTTGGGCCTGACAGAAGTTGAGAAGTCACTATTACCACCTTCACATCCATACCCTTTCTTGTGTGGCCACTGAGGCCCCAGGTGAACAAAAATACTCTTCCAGCAGTACATTCCAAGGGCCTACAAGATTATCTCTCATAAGCAAAGGATAAAGACTAGACTTCTCTTTGGTTAAAGTTACATTCTTTGTGGCACATCAGAGTTGTTTAAAAAACAAGATTATATATGCAATGCAATTACAATATAGCCTAGTACCAAACAAATGTAATGATTTGCCTATAACCATCATTGCTAACTAATATTTTTGATGATTTAGTACATGTAATCATAGTGAGTACTATAAGAAAACAATTTTAAGAGATACAGAGTCCAGATAAAGCCCACAAAAGCAGAACGTGCCTAGTGGAAAAGCAAGCCACTGTGCTGGCACCGGAAGAGGGTTACTTCCATGTGCAGGTTAAGGACTAGCTAGGTGGAAGAGGACACCTTCAATCTGGACTGAGAAAGATGGAGGAGGGTTTGGGCATAGGAAGGAAGTGTATTTCTGAATGAGCAAATTAGATGGGAAAACAGGTACCTTCAGGGAACAGCTGCTATGGCTAACTGTAGAACTCATGGGTGAAAGAAGTAGGAAAAAAAAATCTGGTGAGACAGACCTAAGCCACTTTAAAGATATTTTCAACATTGTGCTGACAAATTGTTGTCTTATGACCTATACAGAGCCAGAGGGTATTTAGCACCTGAAGAGAACCCTAAGAGGAACTATACCATTCCTTTTATAACTCATCTCTGAAATATCTTATTCTTTGCCACATCACCCTCCGTATTAGTGTTCACCTCCACTTTGCTTGGTCAGTTACAGTTTGTCTGAGGAGAAACAGCTGAGGAAGGACTTCTCCACATACCTCCATGTGATCGGATGGGACACATTATACCTGCCAGGACTGTTTCCTCATCTCTACCACATACAACTGTGTTTTGTTATAAATTGTGTCTTGATTCACAATAAACAACCTTGTTGAAGAGGTGGGGGAAAAGAAATAGAATCTTAAGATATCTGTAAAAGATTAAAACATAAAGAGTAGATGTTTTTGACCAGAGATAGACTGTGTGGATGGGAAGGGGATCTAGGATGGGAATGGGTGGGGACAGGAAGATAAGAGTCAGGATGAAGTGTGGATGGGTGTTGATCCTGCATGGTGAATGTGTTTACTGTGTATCACAAAATACACAAATATAGGGCTGGGGAGATAGCTTGGCAGTCTAAGCACCTGCCTGGCAAGTACAAGGACCCAAGTCCCAGCCTTGGTACCACATACCCTGTGCCAACCCCAGAAACCCAGGCACACTGTGCCGGCCCTGAAGCCAGGTGTGGTGGTGCATGCCTATAATCCCAGCACTGGGGAGGCTAAGACAGGAGAATCATTATGAGTCCAAGCTGTGTGGCAAGATCCTGTATCAAATAAATAAATATATATATATATATATATATATATATATATATATATATATATAAATAAATAAATATTTTTTAAAAGTTAAGTAGGGGCCCACAGGATGGCTCAGTGGTCTAAAGCGCCTGCTTAGGAAAGCTTAGGCAGCAGCAGGGACCAAGGTTCAATCCCCGGCACCACATGCTGTGCCAGCCCCGTCGCTAGGGCAGGCTGAGCTGGCCATAAAAAAAAAAGTTAAGTAAATACTAATATTTAAAAAATCACATCTTAGAAAGGATAACTGTTTCTGATTAACTTAAGGAGAAATTACAACATGTGCAAAGCAAGTAATAATGCCTAGTGTTAGTCAAATCTTGAACTATATTATGAAGGTACCCCAAGGCTTTCAAATAAATCTAAAAACAGAAGCATAACATACTTACATTGCACTAACTAGGCATCCAACACTGCTTTACTTGATTAACATAAACTTCGTTAATACATCAACCCAATGATGCAGATACTCATTTATTCCCATTTTACAGATGAAAAAGATGAGGCAGGTTAAACATTGTAAAACAATCCTGGTAACAAGACTAGAATGGTGACAACTAGGTCTTGCCAAAACCATTTAAATAAAAAAACATTTATTGGGTAGGAGCCTGAGCCAGTGTGGGTCTGTAACTTTAGTTCCCTTTGTTGGTTATAATAAAGGGCAGTTTTCTTTTCAGGTGAGGCTGTTTTCACTCCAGGACTCCAGTGCTGAACACCCATGAGTATGGTTATGTTTGAAGCCCTGCCTGCTTTTTTTCAAGACCAGACATTTTAGAGGTTTATTGACTCAGAACAAAAACAGCCCAGTGATTTAAGTGGTCTGTGTAGTAATCACCCAGCAAGGCTCTGGCAGAGGAAAAACCTTTTTCCCTCTTTACAGAAAGAGCAGTACAAGGTATTAGCTGGTGTGCATGCTCTTCAGAACACCAGTCTTCCAGGGTAGAGTGTTTTCATCCACTTCCTGCTGAGTGTAATGTACAAATGCCCTTTAAACCCATCATTTCATGGAATTTGGAATGCCACTTATGGGATTTCCTCTTTGCCTTTTTCCCATTCCTTTGTCAGAGCACCTAGCTTAGTCCTTCATGTACAGGAAGGAAAAGACTGCTCTGGTCCTTGTGAATATCTAGCTAAGAAGTGTCCCTATATCTTGGGCATTCTTTAGTATGTCAGATGAATCTGTGGTTTGAAAAGTTCCAGCCAACATAAGTAGGTTTTTCTTTTCCCCCAAAGTTCCTGCAATAAATGTCATTAGAAATAACCCCAGAAACCAATGTATCCCCAAACCTTTGAAGCAAAAGAAGCATCACATAAATGGCCAACAAAAAGGATTTCTAGAGGCTGTGGAGATAGCTCAGGGGCACAAGTGCCTGCCTGGCAAGTGCAAGGTACTGAGTTTGATCCCTGGTTCTGCAAGAAAAAGAGGGTTTCTAGTTAGTACGTTCAGTCAGTGCAAGGTAAGATGGCAATGGGGGTCTGCAGATATACAAGATTTTCCCCAGCAATTTAATGAAGTTCTCACATAAACCCAACCACACCTTGGGGAATGATTTACATTTTTGCAAGTATCATAGATTAAATCTACAAGTATATTTTCTATTTAACTATACTAAGTATGAAAGAAACATTTCTTTGCAATAATTAATAGTCCTTCAGAAACAGGCTCATAAATTCCATTAATGAGCAGTTAGTAAGTGGAAGCATCCATTTTGCTTCAAGTGACCCTGAAGCTCATTCATCTTCCTTCCTAAGTTTAGAAGTAGAGGGGAAAAGTGAACTCCACCTAGGAACCCACAGCTGAACCAGCCCTGGAGTCAAGTCCCCAGCAGAGGAATTACAGAAGAAATGCCGCCTGTACTGAGAGAAGGTTAGGGTGCCCTCAGGTGTCCCTGTAGAGAAATTCTTCTGGTCTTTACAAAACTTAAAATTGCTTTCATTGCTCCATCAGTATTGCAGCACTGGGGTGAAGGCCAGGCATTTTGCACTGAAGACAAACCGGAATGTTGCCATAAGAAATGAGTAGTGCATCTGACTTGTTTAACTTTTAAGGGTTCAGAAGCAGTAATGTCATCATGGAGTATCTGAATATGGGTCTGACAAGCCTGAGCTTCTTTGCCCCCTAAACTCGTTGCAAAACTATTCTGAGCCTCAGTTTCCTCATATGTGAAATGCAGGTACGTGATCACTGTCCTGCCAAAGGGTGGCATAGGTCAAACAAGGTGATGTAAGTAAAATACCCAGCCACAAGTTTGTAATGAGCACTCGGTACATTGAAGTTTTCAAAAGAGCCTCTGCCAGAGACTGTAAAAGAGTTAGGGATGAGGCTTCAAGTTGGATGAAAAGGTTTCCATCCATGCTAGGAGCATGGGAAAGGACAGGTAATTTTTAAAGAAATATGCACCAAATCTGTGATTCCTCTAAAAGATTTCTTTCAAATAGGGAAATGGAAGTAGTATGGAGCCAGTCACTCCCTAGATGGAAACTCCCTGAGAAATAACATCTGAACTCTAGTGCTAAGGATGTGACAGTTAGAAAAAGCTTCTGTTAGGAAAGAAAATATTTGAAAAGTAAGTCCAGTTTATATCATTGAACCACTTTTTCCAGAAAGCTTTATTTATTGAGAAGTTAGCCATGTGAAAATCAGTAAAAACAGAGGCAGAAAACAACTACTGAATGGATTCATATTTCAATTTTAATTTTTCAAATCTTGGTGACATAAGCTATCTACTACAGTATGCTGCACAATTACAATAAATCGAGTGTTTTGGCCCCAAAGAACTTTCCAAGGGCTTCTCCTCTCCCTCATGGTTCTCACAGCCATCCTCTCCTCTGCGTGGGAGAGAGATATTATTATTGAAGATGGCAGGAGACTTGGCCTTTAAATGTCAGTGCAAGTACAGTCTGGCCATTCTGTCTGCATCGTCCGCCTGCTTCCTGCAGAATTGTGGTAAGTAGATTGATAGCATGCAAATGGGGAAGGAACACACCCTGGGTGCCCTCATCCTTTTATTACATAAGTAAGGGCAGAATCGGATTGGCTTCTGTTACCTCCTTCTTCAAGGTGCAAGAGTCACAGGGAGGTGGGTGCAGACCTGCATGAGTCCATGAAAGACTGCTGAGAGTTGGCAGGCCTCGTACCTGAAGCACCCCCCCCCCCGCCCCGTGGCTAGCCCTCCTTCCTGGTAATGTTACCCTGAATGAGGCAAACAGTGTATGAGGCCACAGCGTTTACTATTCATAGAAAGTTTCCCAACAGATTCATCTGTGCTGGGCAAGGAACAGAGCTGGATCCACAGCCTCTATGGTGCAGGCCTGTATTCCTCTCTTCTGGGAAGTGGGAGGCTTCAGCCAGACTGTGTTTAGACCACCTTCATCAGCAAATGAAAGGCAGTTCCTGCCTCCTACCTGAAAGCCTCCCCTTTGTGTGGCTACCTGAACAGTGCCTTTTCTGGCTCTGTAGTTCAGGTGTTAGTCTCATTTCCTCCTTTAGCCTCTTATGCTTTTATACTGTGCCTTTTTCCCTTAGAACACCTCCAGATCTGTATGAATATTTTGGTTTATCAATGCTTAGGTTATTGGTCATTGTAATAGTGTTTTTGTTGTTTTTTTAAATTTTCTTTATATATTTGGTACAGGGTCTCACTACACAGCTTGGACTCATAGTAATCCATGTGCCTGGTCTCAGTGGCTGTCTCAGTGTGCTTGGTGCATATGGTGCTAGGCATTGGATCCTCATCCTTGCACTTGCCTAAGCAGGCACTGTGTCCACTGAGCTATCTCACTGACCCTGTAGTGGGGTTTTAATTCCAGTATACCAAGAAAAGAAATATTTATATAGAGTTCTTCTTAAGAGGTCAGTCTCAGTCAGAGCAGCTTATCCTTAAATTTTTCCACATCCTTCTTCACTTTTCTGTGGCACCATCCCTTTCCATCTAGGTGTGTTCCTGCCTGAGGACTCTGATGCTGGTACTAGATGAGCCAGTGCCAAGCGGGTAGGTCACACACAGCAGAGTTTTGGTTGGGTGAGACCTCAAAATGGGGCCAGCCGAAACACAGGTGTGTTTTAGACTACGTAATAACAGGACACACTTTCAAATTGTCAATTAAAACATTTGCAGAAAACATAAGTGAGACCGTTAGCCAGGCGTGGTGGCTCACGCCTGTAACTTCAGCACTTGGGAGGCTGAGGCAGGAGGATCAGTGTGAGCTCGAGACCAGCCTGGGCTACAAAAGTGAGCTCAAGGCCAGCCTGAACTGCATAGTGACACCCTCTCTCAAAAACGCAAAAAAGAAAAAGTGAGATCGTAACTATCTTTGGAAGTCTCCACTGTCTCTCCCCAGAGTCATTCAGCCCTATCAGAAGATGCCCCCTCTCCCCGCTTCCAGTGGGGTGTTAAGCCCCCTTCCAGTGGGGGGCTCAGCCTTCTTTCCTGGCTGCTCAGCTTCTTGCTCCTCTCAGCACAGTGGTTGAGGTCCTTCCCAGCTCCCATCTCTAAATCAGCATAAATATACCCAGAGATTAATCCCACTTCAAGTGTGTGCAAAGCCCTTAATGCAGAAACAAGTATTTCAGTCATGCTTGGCAAACAAAAGATGCTGTGGTTATGAAGATTCTCTCTGCTTAGAGCAAGTGGGGATTAGAAATGACTTGCTTCCTCTTAGCTCATGTTCATATCTACCCTGCATAGTTTATCATGTGCATTGAAAAAAATGCTTTTGTTTTAACACTGTGCCAATTTTATAAGGAGTTACAGATCAAAACCCGACGGGGTGACTCTACATTTTCAGTTGGCTCCAGCAGTGTTCTTACATGCCCAGGAAACCTGTCTCCTCTATCACTTCTCTATGGTGTCCCATAGCCATAGCTCAAAACCCTCATTCCCATGGTGCCTGCTGTCCTGAGTTACCACTGCAATCTGCTCTAACAATGTTCTGGCCCAGCATTTACTGCTATCCAGACACTGTCTGGTCCCCAGCAGCATGTGAATGACCTGACTTTACCAAGTTCAAATGTGAGCAAGCTTTGGGGCGTTTTGTGATGCATGTCTTTCCTGTATTACTATTATTATTGGTCTGGGACAAGGAAGTCTTTGCAGTCAAGATCATGTTAATTTTTCTAGAACATAGAATTTTTATTCAGTGTATATATTAATTTAGAAAAAATAGGTTTGACATTCAGTGCAGTTTCATGAAACCTCTGCTCAAATAGGTAGAATATTAACTGCACCTGTTTGGTGTCTTTTTTTTCCTCCAAAATGCTACATTACTCTATTTTCATATAACAGACAAAAGATGAGTTGATGGATTGGGCAATAATATAAAAAGTACAAATTATGTTAACTAAAATTCAGGTTGAAATAAAATAGACAAGTCCTAATTGAGTAGTCTTACTTTTCCTAATAGAAAATACATAATCATTTTGTATGTTTTGAGCCCAAGCTTACAGTGGACTGTGATTTCAATAGAAATCGTGTGGTGAAATCTTGATTAAAAGATTGGATTTAGTTAGCTGGGCGTGGTGGCGCACGCCTGTAATCCCAGCACTCGGGAGGCTGAGGCAGGAGGATCGGTGTGAGTTCGAGACCAGCCTGGGCTACAAAAGTGAGCTCAAGGCCAGCCTCAACTGCATAGTGAGACCCTGTCTCAAAAAGACAAAAAATAAATAAATAAATAAATAAATAAATAAATAAAAGATTGGATTTACGTGGAGCTTAAATTAATCTTTCCAAAATAAGTTTAAAATAATAGTTTGGCCTGCAAATAGTTCAACAGATTAAAGCACCTGCAAGTGGGCACAGTGGCTGGGGGTTCGGTCCCTGGGCCTGCTGTGCTGGCCCACCCCCCGGGCATGCAGAGGTGGCAGTTGAGACTGGACGTGTTGGCCCATGCCTGCAATCCCAGCTCTTGGGAGGCTGTAAACAGGCAATCACTATAAGTCCAATCTAATAGTGAGATCCTGAACACCCTGTAGACCCTTCCCTAAAATACAATCAACCAATCAATAGATAAATATTTTAAAAATAAAATAATATTTGTCTTTGAAAGATTTTTGGAGAATAATATTAGTATCAACTTGAAGATACTAAACTATTAGTAAAAGCTTTTCAATAAAATAGATATTAATTGTTTTAAACGTACTTTTCAAAGTAAAAGAAAGGTATTTCCTTCCTTGAATAAGAGCTTAGCCTGGATTGCATTTTAGTCTTACTGTATGCATGCACACATGGACATGTGTACGTTAATGCCAAACAGCTCCATAGATATCCCTGTTAAAAGAACTCTTGCTATCTAGACGTCTCATTTTAACATAAGATTGTTTTACTAGTAATGCAGAGTCCAAACCCAAAATCCTATTACCGCCAGTTCACTGGCATGAACTGGTAGCAGAAGCATTGCCGTTACAGATCCTTCCAAGTGACAAGGTGGAGAATGTGTTGCGTGCATATATCGCTCTTCTCCCAAGGCTCAAGTGAAAAGTTTTCTGAAAAAGCAAAAAGCCTGTGAAGAAAACAGGCAACTTTGAGAAGACTAAAAGGCTCCTACATGCAAAGAAAAATAAGTGAGAAAACATGATGAAAAAAGCAAACTGACATTAAGCTTGGCCGTGCATACATCCTAAGAACTATTCATTAACATTTTCTGTGTAAGTAATACAGAAAAATTTACAAAAGCACTATTGGTTTTCGTGTTGGTGATTAAAATATATCAAGGAGAGAGTCTTTGTGGATGATTATATATTTTAATGTTCCAGTGACATTTGTGGAAACTATTCTCTGTTTTTGGTACAGGTTATAGAAACTATTGTGATTTTTTTCCATTTCAATGAATGGACTCTATAAGCTTTTACTCTAGCAATCTATTCTACATGTTTTTAGCAATAAATTAGATCTGTTTTCTGTATTTTTGTAGTGAAATCCTGTTGGGTCTAATTCTATCACGTTGAAAATCAAAAGCTTAGAAGTATCCTTGGAACTTTCACTCTTGTGTTTTCAATTGTGTAGCCATGTATTTCTTTATTTTCAGTTATTTACATAGGACACACTGAAAATTGCTTGTAAGTTTAATTTTCATCCTAACTTAAAGTATCTGAAGTTACTCCTTTGGATGTTGATCTTGGCAATAACCTAAAATAAATCACTTAAACTTTAGACTTCTTATTTCCCAGCTCTAAACGTTAGCTGCCATGACAGATCCCTGGATATAAATATTAACTGAAGCTTCAGTTACTTCTCAGGTGGGTGTTATTCCTTGACAATGAGTAGTAGTATGTTTGACCCTATTCTGTCTGCCAGGAACTCTTCCAAGTGCTTAATGACAACCATTGTTCACAGCACACCAGAGAGGTTGGGTCCAGTGCTATCACTGTTGTGTAAGGGAGGTACCTAGGGCATGGCACTTCAGTCCCTTAGTAGCTAAGTAGTAAAGCTGTGATTGTGAATCCAGGCAGTCTGGCAGCAGACCCAAGGACATGAAACATTGTGGTAATTCTCCATGTGGCTTATTCAGAGCTACAGTAGTTCATTAAATTAGTCTCAGGACTCATCATTTGTAAATTTCTGCTTCCTGAAATGACTTATTGGTCCTCAAATGAAAGCAGAAATACTTAAAAAAAATAACTGGAAGAGAATGGTTTCCAACCTACTTATATTCTGGGACAACAGATGGGAACAGACCTTTCTAGTACTGAGACACCTTACATGTGGATGCCAGTGGAAAGCAGTCCCTAGAGGGATCAGGAGACACGCCAGTCAAGAAACAAGGGACAGGGCAAGAGGGCAGCCCAGCAAGCCCAGAAGCTCAGGAAAGAGCAGTGTCCCTCAGCCTTCCTCTCATTATTGCCTCCTGAGATGGCCTTCTGGATAGTTCTCTCCTGATAACATCTCCACTGTGAAATTTTAATACTACGTATTTTCTATATACCCATTTCTGTACTATATATCTACTGACATATATATTTATCTGGCCATACATAAGACCACTCCCACCCATAGGGGAAAAAAAGTTTCTAGAAACAGATCATAGGAGAGAGGGGGTGGGGAAACCTGGCCATGACACCCAGAGATTTGATAAAAATGAGCTCTTGCTCATAGCTTCTCCTTACTCTTGTCATGTTCTCCCTCACTGACTATGAGTACTGTCAGCACATAGTCTGACATGTTATTGTGCTGTAATGGAATGTATCATTTCTCTGTGAGTGGTTTGATTTTTTTTTTTTATTTTGTTTCCTTTAGAAACCAGATCTCTAAGAAGTTCACTTCCTTTAAGTTCTTTTTAATTGCATTTGAAATGGCTATTATTCCAATTTGCTTTAATGAAAGTGCTTTAACTAAAAGCTGCGATGTGCTCACTTGAGATGTGTAAACCCCAGAGGAACCTCAGAAGAAATCTGGCAGCAATTTGTGTTCCAGATAAGGAGCATGTAGGTTGTCTCTGGAACTCACAAAGCCAGCTCATATGTTGTTCCTGGCCCCTTAGATTATCTTATGTCCTGGTGTCATCCAGGAGGAAATAACTATAACACTGAGCAAATATGCTAACCTTTTCCTATTTCAATCTTCTCTTGTGATTTTTCTGCCCCAGAGACTATATGTATTCTCATACAGTGTACATCCCAAAGGTCCCAATTAATCTTAAACTACTTCTGATCACCTCATAGAAGGCATGAGAAACAAAGCAAGGGCTTAACTCTTTTCTTTCCATTAATAAACTGCCATTCAGTTACTCAAAAGGACACATTCCTGGAATGAAAGGAATGGTGAAGAAAGTATAGATGTACGTATGGGGAAAGACCGTCTAATAAATTATTAATTGAAGATTTGAAAGTACTAGAAGCCCAACCAGAGAAGGCCACCCATGCCCAGAAGTTAAAGAGCTCTTTAGGAAAAGAAAATTTTATATTATGGTAGTGGGTGGCACCTAGGTTTTCAACAGAAGCCTATCAGGAGGTTTCCAGCTTCTCCTCCAGAGAAGTTCTGACAATAGATCTCAAGAGGATTGTGGCACTGGTGGCAAGGTTCAGTGAGCAGTATTTTTTTTTTCTTTTTGCTGGAGTGCATGGATTTAATTTTCATACCCTCCAAAAAAGGGGGAATTTTCTCACCATTGTCTTTAACAACTAAAATAGTTCGCATGGGTGGTGAGGAAGGGAGGAAAGAAATCATTTTGATAATGACTTTGCATTGTAAACTATTAAGAGTATTTTATTAGTACTATTACAGATTCCACTACATTTTTAGCCTTTCAAAAATTACATATATATATATATATATATATATATATATATATATATATATATGGTACAAGGTCTCATTATATAGCTTGGAATCATAGTGATCCTCCTTTTTTCATCCTCCACAGCACTGGGATTACAGGCATGCAGCACTACACTTGGTTCCAATGGCTGGCTAGGTGATGGGCCTGGCGTGGGGCTGGCACAGCATGCAGTACTGGGAAACAAACCCTAGTCCCTACGCCTGCCAGGCAGGTGCTTAGACAGCTGAGCTATCTCCCTGACTGCCTTAGCCTCTTCTTAAAAAATAAATACATTAAAGCATATCATATTACATTATTTCACTCACTTTATGAGGCAGAAGCTTTCTATAAAAAATATAAGTTAAAAAGCTACTCATTAGTAGCTACTGAGTGATAATTTTGGTCACTATGGATCTAGGTAGGACAATAGGAATAAAACATTCACACAAAAAAACTCTGTTTCATTGTCTTGTCCTGGGCAGGCAACACAGGAACATGGGTAAGGATCCCAGGATTTTAGAAAGGATAAGACAGATCTGAGGAGCAGAAAGCTAAGGAGGACTGGGTAACCATGGAAATGTACAGGTTCTCCTTCTTCTGTGGAGCTAGCTGGTACCGTGTAAGTCCTGTGCATTCAAAAGTAGCCCCAGAGCCCTGTTGCTATCACATTTTTGCAGTGCTCATACAGGAGCAGAGGGTTGGAGGCCATTAGCGTATCTCCCTCTGGAGTTGAAACTGGGCTCAGCACCAACAGGGGAGTGCCAGAGAGGACTTGTTTCTTCTGTGCCTGGATAATGGCTATTCCCTGATGCCCAGAAGAATTAAGTCCAATATGTGCCTCACACTGCATCTTGAACAGCTGGGCTGTTAATACAGTTTTAAAAGAAGAGAGAACTGCCACTCACTATCTTCACATATGCTGCCCCTAATAAATCTCTCAGCGAGGAGATATAAAATTTTTCTGTTTCTGAGCATCGAAAGGGAGCAGAGCATTAGGCAAATATCCAGTGGGTATCATTGACAGCAGTAACCAACAGGGAAGATCCAGAAGAGTTGCTCCACATTTCTATTAGCAATGGCAGGTTTTTTTTTTTTTTAATCTGAAATATGATAGTAATTGTATCACTTGGAAAATTCAATTTTCCTAAGAATTAATAAATGTGGCTTTTTTCATACTTATTAAGTCTATTCCTTGTGCTAGCTGCACATAAAATTAAAGCCTCATTTATTAGCTGTTTTTTCCTTTTTTTCACTTTACATCTGAAATGGTTAATTAGTAGAGGCTACTTTATATCTGAGATGATAAATAGAGGCAGAACCATAATTTTCAAGAGAATGGATCTAACATAATATAAAACTGTAGAAATTTGCTTATGTGTATATTATATATGAGTTACCTGTCTGAAAATTAGTAAAATGAATTATTGGTGCAAATGTAAAAGAAACACAAGAGTCTTAATGTAGTGACTGGAAGGCAAAGGTAGTAGTGTCAGAGCAAAAAGTTTTCTTAGATTGTACATGCCATAGCACTGACTAAACTAGCCTGTAGCATGAGTCAGAGAATAACACATGATGGAGATGGTAGTGATTAAAGTTAATTTTCATTCTAAATATTTACTTTTGAAATGTTAGCTCACTATGGTTGGCTTTGTGCATATCCTGATCATTAACACTCTATAATGACACAATCTCAATGTCTACTGTCTTGATGTTTAAAGCAGGTAAGTGAGACATGAATTTAAACCATTTAATAACAACTTCAACCCATCAAGCTATTAGTTCAAAAATAAAATAGGGCTAGGGTGATAGCTCAGTGGCTTAAGCACTTACCTGGCAAGCAAGATCCTGAGTTCAATCCCTGGTACCAAAAAAATTAAAAAATAATAATAATAATAGGAAGATATCAACAACCTCTTTTGAGTTCATCTAAATGTTTATCTGATATGTCAAAAAGCATTCCTACACATTTACCATTTTAAATTTTTTATACTTTTTTTTTGAGGTACCAGGAATTGAACTCAGGACCCTGTACTTGCCAAGCAAGGACTTATTCCACTGAGCTATCTCCCCAGCCCATAATTTTTTTATATTTTAAAATTCTTAAAAAGCTGGGTGCAATGGTATGCACCTATAATCCTAGCTAATGAGGAGACTATTGCATTTGACCCTAGATCGGGCACATTAGCAAGACCCTGTCTCAAAATAGAAGAGAAAATGAGTTGGAAGAGGAAAGATATGGTACAACAGCAAACATCAGGATTTGGAGGCAGATTTATGTATATCATTGGGCACTGACCTCTAAAACGTGTCAGGCCTTGAAAGCTCAGGGAGGGAATTTTTATGGGATTTATAAGAAAAACGTAGTGTAGTGGGTGATTATTGATTGGTTTTTATATCATGCATCGCAGTGGCCAACTATGCATTATAGTGACCAGCCGTTGCTAGAGAACAGAAGTAACAGGAACTGAAGTAAACTAGAGGTTGCTGAGTGACTAGCAGTAACTGAGGTTTAATAGCTGGGGGGTGGGGTGCACTTTCTGCTGCTAGAGAGGAGAGAGAAGGGAGAGGGAGAAAGACGTTCTCAGCCTTTGCAGAGGTCAATCCTCAATCCCCCCACCAAAAACCAAAAAAAACTGAATAGAAGCAGTCAAATCCTTTAATTATTCTTTTCTAGAATTAAAATGCCTATCCCCAAATTAATAAGGCAGATGCAGTATTTTCATACCCTTTGTTTCAAAGCCAGCATGAATAAAGAATACAAGAATAGATTCCACATTAAGCGTTCTTTGAGGAGCACTTCAGTAACCTGCAGTTTGTCTTGTGTTATGGATGTGCTTTAACCATCAGTTTGGTTTTTCCAAATGTTTGAGTTGATTTCCTCAGAATAACTTTCATAAAATGAAATTACTTAACCAAATGGTATAAATATTTTAAAGCTCATATTTCTAAGCATATTTCTAAATAGCTTTCCGAAATGGTATGTATTAATTTACCTTACTCTTAGCAATATATGAGATTTATAGTATTACCCTTGGCTTAAAAAGCTGCTAATAAGACTGTATTACTTTTATATGTGTTTATTTCATTCCCAGCAGGCTTGCAATTTTTGCAAGGATTAATTTACAATCCTTTTATAGGTTTGGTTCTTAATTGTTGTTTTCTATCACTTGGCTTAATTTTCTCAGCTTCAGTCTCATCACATACCCCTCCCCCTTATTGCTTTATGTACAGGCTCCCACGATTCATTCAGCTACTGGGTAGATGAAAAGTCCCCCGTGGGGCCCGATCAGACACCAGCTATCAAACGCCTGGCCAGGATCTCCTTGGTGAAGAAGCTCATGAAGAAATGGTCTGTAACTCAGAACCTGACCTTTCGAGAGCAGCTAGAAGCTGGAATTCGCTACTTTGACTTGCGTGTGTCTTCTAAGCCAGGGGATGCCGACCAGGAGATCTACTTCATCCATGGGCTTTTTGGGATCAAAGTCTGGGATGGGCTGATGGAAATCGACTCATTCCTTACACAGCACCCCCAAGAGATTATCTTCCTTGATTTCAACCACTTCTATGCCATGGATGAGTCCCACCACAAGTGCCTGGTTCTCCGGATCCAGGAGGCATTTGGAAGCAAGCTGTGCCCAGCCTGCAGTGTGGAAAGTCTGACTCTGCAGTCCATTTGGGAAAAGAAATACCAGGTAGGAGAGAAGCAGAGATGAACTTATAAGAGTAGAAACATAACTCCCTTTGCTATACAATCTGTCTAACAGCTAAATTGACTGAGAATAGCCAGAACCAGCCCAAGGCAAAATTGGGAAATGGCTCAGTTGGTTTTTACCGCTCTATACCCTATAAGGAACATTATCCACCCCCAGCTAGGTCCCCTCAGAGAATTCTTGTGGAGGTAGTGAGTAAAAGCATCAGCTGACAGAACCATATGAAATCCTTCATCACAGGAGTGTTTGCATTTTAGAAGGTCTTCATGAAATTTGGATCATAGTAAGAGAAGACCTAAGGAAGAGACAAGTCGTGGAAGAGGCCAGGAACATTTCCCAGGCTGCCTAAGTAGAAAGGAGCCTGTAAGCCCAAACTCATAAGGGAGAGCTTGGAAAATGAATGTGACCCTAAGGTGGAAGAAGTGGGGAGCTTCAGGACAGAGCAGCCTCCCCTTTAGATTCCCTTAAGAAAACAAACAACCAAGCAAAAAGCAGCAAGTACCTTTTCATTCAGAGTTGCTCTCTTGCTCAATAGTTTCATTAAGTAGAATATCCTAAATGATCCTTTAATTCAAAATAAGTTAAATATTATTCATGTGTAAATATTTGCTGAACATCAAGTATGTACCAAGCACCATTCTAAGGATCTGGCATAAGTGAGTAAATGCAATAGACAAAGATCCTTATCCTAAAAGAGCTTTCATTCAAATGGAGGGAGACAGACCATAAACTAAAGATGAGAAATCCCATATATGTATAATGGTGAGAACCATAGACAAAGTCTGGTGTGGCACAAAGAGAACAAACAGGCTCTGTGGATGACACAGTTGGTTCAGGTTTTACACAACTAAATATGGCAGGCCTCACTGAAAAGATGGCATTGGTAGGAATAAATCAGATTGGTATTGGTGGGAAGAGGAAGCAGCCAGTCAGAGGTCCCTGAAAGTTTTAAGGAAAAACAAGGGCAGTGAGACTGATGAGCAGGCCTAGGCTGAGCAGCAGAAGAGGTCAGAGGTGGCCAGGTCAGAACGTTGAGCCTGTGTGTGACTAAGGCTTTAATGGGATTCCGCTGATTCCTGTGCGAGGAAAGTGTCCATGGTAGCAAACTAATGAGACAGAGTGGCAAATGGTCATGTGAGGAGTCTATCAGGAGGTCCAGCCCACAGGGACTCCTCATGGATAGGTTCCAGGGAGTAAGAAAGCAAAGATTCAGGGACACCTCCCAGATCAGGCCTAGAAACTGGAAATGCCAGGTTGCTTTGCACACACTAGTACAAGTGCTATCCATCTTATGGCTAAGCCACTTCACCTCACTAAAAGATTTGTAAATGATGTTTGGACAAATGTTTATCACATCTCTCCCCACAAAACTAAGTTTTTATCTGACCCTTACAAGTCTAACTTGAACAGATGTTGCTTCTGGCTAATGTGTGTGTGTGTGTGTGTGTGTGTGTGTGTGTGTGTGTGTGTTTAAGTAAGGATGTACAGGATGTTCAGTGTCTCACTACTAGATGGGGCTCGTAGCGATCTGCCTGTTTACAGCCTCCCAAGAGCTGGGATTACAGGTGCACACCACCGCACCCAGTCTAAATTGCCACCTCAGCGCACCCTGGGAACAAGGGGCAGGGCCAGCACAGCAGGCCCTGGGGATCAAACCCCTGGCCCCTGCGCCTGCTTACAGGTGCTTTAATTCTGGCTGGTTTTCTGTCTTAAATCACGGCATGTTAGTAACAACAATAGTAACTCGGAACCAGAAAGTCATTACAGTGTACTAAGTGCATGGATTAACCCATTGTATCCTCTCAACAGCAGGAGCTAGATACTTTGTGAACACTACTGAAAGACAAAGAAACTGAGGAATCGGGAAATTAAACATCTTTCCAAGGAAGCAGTGTCTGAGGGAGAGGCCAGGATTCACTGACGGATCACCTCATCTGCCCCACAGGTTCCCACAGCTGCTTCTCTCTGCAGGCTGTTCACATAGCCAGATGACATTCCCATATGTGACACTAACACAAATACCTTGTCCTTATTAACGCATCCCATTATTGGGCTCGGGAGATAGCTTGACAGTCTAAGCGCCTATCTGGTAAGCACAAGAGCCCAGTTTTTATCCCTACTACGACATGCTATGCTGGCCTTGGAACCCTGGACTCACCGTATTGGCTACCAGAACCAGTCATGGTGGTGCATGCCTGTAATCCCAGCACTGGGGAAGCTGAGACAGGAAGATCTCTATGAATCTGAGATGTGTACTGAGGCCCTGTACAAAGTTATAAATAATTTTTTTAAAAGTAAGTCCTATTGTCTGAATGTTAATAGGAGAGAAAGGGTGTGGCTTTTGAGTATAATTCTTACCAGATTAAATTCAGTTCATAAAAAACTTTATAGTACGTAGTATTCCAGTGTTTGCTATAGTGCCTGCTAAAATGACTAAACACTACAGGAATAAGTACCTTCAGGAATAATCAATAGTGTGTACCGTGAATTTCTAGCTGTGGGATAATGACCTTAGTTTCAAGTGTGGGCTAAGTTAAGTGTGTCATCCAATCACGGATACTCGTAAAGTTATGAAAAAGTCTGATAATATATCAGAGAAGTGGACAGTATCACCAGTGTAAATCCCAAGATCCTCTGTTCTTCCTCTTGTTTTCCATTTCATATATCAAAATATGGAGATCCCAAAGAGAGTTCCCAATCACCTTTCCCCTGCTGGGATGGTGCCACATGAGTGACCAGATTTTAAATATTCATTATGTAATGAGCTACCTTAATATTACTCCCTGCACATTTTATTACTGCAATTCAATATTGAGAAGTGCAGTACCATTCCAGTTTCATTTACTAAACATTCAGTTACAGCATAGCTCACAAATATAATTCATATACTATATAAGATGTGGGTTTTGAGGGTACAATGAATTGGAAGATTTAATTTGCATTTTTGTAGTATTTAGGGTTATAAAGGCAAGGCAGAAATGCATACCCTTGGTGAAATACAAAACAATTTATACAGACTTGCAAAATAGGACTACCTTAAGTGTTCTGTATGCTGTGAAGACATTTTGCAATAAATTAGTTGAAAAGTAGAACATAGCATAAATTTGCATCCCAGAGGCCCTTCATAAAAGAATGATCAGAATAAGAGAAAGTCCATTAAGGAATGATTCTTAAAGGAAATGAGATTTTATTTGAGTCTCAAGAGAAAAACTGAACATGAACTGCTGAGCTGGAGGGGAGAGTATTTTCAGGGAGGAAAAAAGACTTAAGAGTGAGATGGAGATATAGACATAAAGCGTGTTCCAGGCAAGAGTCACTTCATCTGGATTCTTGAAGAGGTGGAGTTTACTTGCTGGGATAGCTTCCTACTAGAAGCAGAAATTTCCTATAACCTTTGAGGAAAGTCAGCCCCTTCTGTATAACTTGTACTATTTCCACCTTCTCCAAGGCAGAATACAGGAATGCATCATCCTGCTGGCACCAGGGACCAGAGTCACAGGATACTGTATGCCAAGCCTGTCACAGGATGCCATGTGGCAAGGCCTATCACAGGGCTGCACAGCCTCCTGCTTCCCTGGCTGCCTAAGGCAGCTCACCTCCCTGGCCCTAGCCTTTCAGCCTAACCAGTTGTGTCACGAGGGAGAAGGGAGGGCATTCTCCCTGCTAACCCTGGCAATCTGCTTGAGATGAGCCTGTGATTAACCTCATTAACACATGTATTTACCACAGACATCATTAGCAGTCAGTCAGGACTAAGAACCAATGAAAATAAGAACAGCCATTACCCCTGTGATGCAGCTAGCCAGGCTCTGCTGGCTCTGGGTCTTCAGGAGTGGCTCATTGGGTGCCGTTGCACCAGCCGAAAGCACACTAGCAACAAGAGAACTTGCAGAGCTGGGTTCAGGGGGCGCTAAAAGATTAGGGTCTGGGTTAGCAGGCTGAGGACTGTGTCCAGGCCTGGTTCTCACACAGGCATTCCCCAAGCAGAGCTCACAGGTGCCTCCAAGGAAAAAACACAAGGCTTCTAGAAACCTACCCAGCAGAGCTCTGAATGGGGACGATCAAAATAGCAATTCCCTGTCCCACGGCTGCCTCCCAGATACTAATTAATGCTGTGGATGTGGCTTGCTAATTATTTTCAAAATTACCATCATCCTGAGCAGCCCCACTGGAGACTGCTTCAGTGAAGTCTTCCC
The DNA here is from genome assembly GCA_004027025.1 of Myocastor coypus. NCBI lineage: Eukaryota > Metazoa > Chordata > Mammalia > Rodentia > Myocastoridae > Myocastor > Myocastor coypus. The sequence continues at coordinate 60,842 of PVJA010005636.1, forward strand.
TGCCCTGGCAGCACACTCCCTCCCTCTCCTGGAAGGACAGTTTCATTCCGAGTCAGCTCACATATACAGTGGAAAAGTTGCTTACTCACAAATTAGTGTACATTTTGCTAAACTCTTAAGAGCCCCGTGTCAACTTCATTAGCACAGGAAACAATTTTTAGACACTGTGAGCTAGCTCATCCAAAAAGTGGTAGACTGAGGTCCAAAGACTGCCCAGGGCCTGTATGGGGAGAATTTAACAAGACTAAATTTGGATGATAAAAAATTACAGAGGCATTTTTACAAGTCTTTTAGCTCCAAATTTATATGCTAAACAGTTGTGAGTCCAGGCGGCCACCCACACAGTGACGACCCTGCACTATGGGGACCCTGCACATCCCCACAGATGTGAACAGATCGCATGTCCATTACTACAGGTGTCTTATGAAATCCTCCATGCTATCACTAACTCAAATTTATGGAATGGACTGGACTCACAACAGAGGAATTTTATGTAATATGTTTGCCACAAAGCACACACATAGATCACAAATTTGTGTAATGTTTTGAAATGTATGTTTCTGTGTCATTGTTTTACTTTGTAATGTACATTTTATATTATGCATTGATTTAAAACACAATTCTGAGAAGTGGGTCTGTGATTTTACCATAGTTGCTCATGACAGAAAGAAAAATCTTTGCATCAGCTATATAGCAAATGTACTATAAATCTTTGCTTATTGATTTTTAACATATATAAAAATATTTATGTTTCAGATAATTTGTTTGCTCCCCAAAATCAGTGTAAAATCAAGGAATTGACATTTAACTTTTTCACAAATTGTTCTTTTGTTCTTCTCAATATTTCAGGTTCTTATTTTCTACCACTGTCCCTTCTACAAGCAATATTCCTTCCTGTGGCCTGGAAAGAAAATTCCAGCACCCTGGGCAAATACCACAAGTGTGCGCAAACTAATCCTCTTCCTGGAGACCACATTGAGTGAGCGAGCCCCACAGGGCACCTTCCACGTGTCCCAGGCCATTCTCACTCCCCGAGTGAAGACCATCGCCAGAGGCCTGGTTGGTGGCCTGAAAAAGACTCTGGTTCACAGGTAACGGTTTGCTTCCACCCCACAAATAAGTTCTTTTTTTTTTTTAGTTTTTTTTTTTTTTTTTATTTACTATTACTACTTTTATTTATTTTTTATTTTTGCTGCACCAGGGATTGAACTCAGGACCCTGCACTTGACAGGCAAGTGCTTATTCTACTGCGCTATCTCCCTGGCCCCAACTTAAGTAGTTTTCAGACATATCTAGTTTACTGAAAAGAAATATCATCAACAAAGCGCTCTTCAAAACAAATTGCTTGGGACCAGATTTTAGTTGAAAACTGCTGTACACTTATAAGAAAGAGTTGCTGTACTAGTTTAGTATCATCCCCTCAAATTCAGGGTCACCATGATCTGTGAATTCTCTATAATTTGAAAAAATAGGTGTTACTAGAACATCTATCTTGAGTCTCTTCTAAATATACAACAGTAAAACTTAAAGTTGAGGGATTTTTTTAAAAGATAGAAATCTCATAAAAATGATGTATATTTGAAGGTGATTATATTAATTGTACCCAAAGGAAACTTAAACACTTTTTTAAAATGTATGTATAATCTGCCAATATTCTCTAAATATTTATGCTATGTTAAGCACCTGCACTGTTCTCTTCTGAAATCCATCCTGGTCTTTCCCTGCCTGGCAGCTTGCCTGCGTGCTCACTCAGTGAAGAAGCATTGAATGCAGAGCACTGTGCTAGGTGACAGGAGTTCAGAGTTAGCCCATCAGGAATGTCTTCTTCTTCCTTCCATGGTGACTACGAGTCCTAAAGTTTCGTGCCATAGCTACAGAAACTTCCTCAGGGCAAGATTAAGCCTGGCTGCATAATTAGAGCAGCAAACACTGAAGTCCAGATATTCACACGAGATGATGTTTTTTATCCTGAATACTGGTAAATAATAGGTGTTGTTAAGAAAAGATATATACATATATATATATATATATACAAATATACGTGGATATGTATGTGGATATGTGTATATTTATAAATGTATCCATGTACATTCACATATGTGTACATATGTGTAAAGGAAATGTTACAAATACATTTGAACAGTGGGGTGTCTCTTGGAATCCAATCCTAGGAAGCTAATATGTTTGAGTAACAAAATGTATTTATAAGAACATTTTGTTTCCTGAGCTCCAAATGGTGAGCAGAGTTTAGATAAGCAAAGTTCACCCAAATATATGATCCTACTGTTCTGGTTCTGAATCAGAATAGCATGAGTTCAAATAACAGTGATTTACCTCATCAGGAGTTTTAATAGCAAAGAAACATTTGCAGTCTTCATTCTTGGTGAGAACACCTGCTTTTATCAATCACAGACAGAACCAGAAACCTCTTTCTGTGGGGATCTATTAAATCCTGACTAAATTAGTTGTACTCAAGTTGGAAAAACGGAATTTCAAATACCAGTATGATATCGCTCTAAAGGATCCAGAATTAAAAACTTTTTATAATACATGATCATACATCTACACCATTTTTCCTCATGCCTTTGGCAAATTTGTACATTAATATTACTTTGTAGTTAATTTCTTTTTATGTTAATATACTTCATGTAGATACTAATATAATATTAAAAACAACTTTCTTCTATGAAAAAATAAAGCAAAATTTCATAACAAAATGATTAGACAATAACAATAGCTATCAGACTGTATAGTGTACCATACCCTTAAAGAGTGGCCAGAATGTTGCTTACAAGTCATGGACACAAAAGATTCTCTCTTATAGAAAAAAAAAAAAAAAAAAAAGAACTTAGAGAAACAAGCGAACACCTCTGACATTATTCATGCACCAAACAGAGTGCCTAGAAGGTGATAGGTGCAAAGATACACTTACGAAATGAGTGATGTGGTCACCACCTTGTAGAATTCAGCCTGGTAGGAAAAACTAATTTGAAAATCACTCTGAAAAGTGAAGTATCTATGCAGTGCATGTGTGGTGGTATGTGTGTCTGTAATCTCTGCACTCTTGGAGACTGAGACAGAAGGACTGGAAGTTTACTTCCAACCTGGGCAACTTAGCAATTTAGCAAGACCCTACCATGCCTTAAAATAAAAAGACTCTGATAAGCTAAGTAAGTTTCAATCACCTTGAAAGAGCCTGAAAGTGTCACTAGCCCAAGCCCAACAGGAAGAGACCTTGTTCAGTATTCTTGCTCACTTGCTATGTGACTCACTTCCCCATTTGGTACTGGATTTAATCAATTCTACCTGAGCAGTGGTACTTATAATCTCACTAGTTGACCATAGGTTTGTCCCACCTCATGCCCACCTAAGCAAGTTCCCATATCTTCTCTACCACTTTAGACCTACCTCACCACATGGTTTTCCTCTATAGAAGTCCCTGGAAGAGACAGCTTCCTGGGGACCACCCACTTCAGACCCCCCTCCTATCCCTCTCTCAGACAGGAGCTTTCTTTCCCCACTAATAAATCTATTCTCATAAAAGATAAGAAATGAAGTAAAATAAAAAGACTACAAGGTGTAGCCCAGTACAAAGACCCTGGGTGAATCCCCACTGTAGGTAGGTAGGTAGGTAGGTAGACAGACAGACAGACAGACACACAGACAGACAGACAGATTGATAGGTAGATACATAGATTCAAAAAGCTGTAGTAATAGGAAATATTTAAAAACAATATACAGGATGCTAAGGGACCCAGACCACATAACTAGAAACAATCAATAACCTGGGCCCTTGGCTTTTCCACTTTGCAAAACTGATGCAGTTACACCCTCTTTTGGTGTCCTATTCCTTCCTGCACCATAAGCCTATAATTGGCTTACTAGTACCTGGATCTAGGTAACAAATGTTAGCCCACATGTCACCATAATTTTCATACTTTAAGCTCTTGGAACTGGTTGCCCATGAACCCTAGGCTCTCTGTTTAAGATAGTGGTGGTGGCCTGTACCGAAAGCCAAGGTATGCTGGTATGCCAGAATCTGGCCAGCAGATAGCACCAGATGTCCCTGAGCCTGGAAAGCTGTAACATTTTAACTGCTTGTAGTCACAAGGATGTCGTGAGTGTGGTCATGCATTCCTATGCCTACACAGAGGATTCAGGGGGAAATGGAGCTCTGGGCCAGAATTTGCTCCTAACTGCCAGAACACCACGCAGTTGTCATTTCCTCTGAACTACTGAGCAAGTCCAAGTCCTTCCTTAGTGTGGACACGCAGAGGCTGTCCTTGCTGGCAAGCCACCTACCTCATCCTGGGCCCTGGTTATCAGCTCAAACCAAGAAGCAGATGATAAAATATGTTTTCCTGCAAATGTGGAAGTGATTTTCTTAGCAGTGAATTAACTCCCCAGCTTGTAGGTGGACTTTGGATCTGATATCTTATTCATCTTGGCTGGTCACCTCAGAAGGGAGCCATAGAAACATAGTTGCTATAGCTAAATCAGTGGTCCTCCAGATTGACAGAACACTGAAATCCAAATTCATAACATTTCAACTGAAATCAAACAAAAATTAGTTTTGCCTATGCAGAAGGACAGAGCAGCTTCTAGAAGGGGGCATGAATTGAAATCAGAAGGCCTGAAATTGAAGCATGATAAGGTCCTTGTTGTGGGATGAATTATAACCTCTACCCAAAGTCATAACTCCACCACCCCAAATATGACTTCATTTAGGGAAAAGGCCTTATGAAGAGGTAGTTAATAGACTGGGAGTGGAACTCAGTGGTACTTTGCCTAGCATGCATTAGGTCCTGGGTTCGATCCCATCTCCACCAAAAAACAGTGATTAAGTTAAAATGATACCATTAATGTGGCCCCAATCCAAACTGAGCAATGTCCTTGAAAGAGGGAGAGTAGACACAGTTAGCAGGGCTGTATGCACATAGGGAAAGTGCCACTTGCAAAGGCGGTGAGAAGATGGTCATCCTAAGCAGCTTCATTTTGGTGCTAGCCTCTGGAAGAGAAGAAAATAACTCAGTTGTTTGAGACTAGCCGTGTACTCTGATATGGCAGCCCTAGGAAAGTCATGTATTTTTTCACAATGAGGTGGCTTTGGACAAGTTTTCCTAGGTCTCTGAGCCTCACCAATTTACTGGGGTTAATAAGTTTTTATAAGACTGTAGTCTCAAACTGAAAATACCTACCACAGTGCCTGTCACAAAATAAGCATGCCTTCTCTGTTTGAAAAGAAATCTAATTCCTCTACCAGGTGAGCCCCAAAGTCAGAGCGAAGTTTTAGCAGACTGCTCTGTAGCCTGCGGGGGCTGTTGTCTTGGGGATAAGTAGTGTAATCTGACTGAGCGTTTTGCATGAACCTCTCATCCTGGTATATGCCAGGAGTTACAAAAATAAAGCAGCTGCTCCTTAGACAAGGCTCTGTATTTCCTTTTCTCTGCATGTAATCCTTGCCTTGGGGAAGGTTGACATAAGCAACCTGAACCTGACACAGAGCTCTTTGTTCCTGGGGAGCACAGGTACATATTCTACCCACATTTCTCTGCTCAGGCTCCAGGAAGCCCCTAAGGTTTGGCTGGGACTACAGTTGTTTGGCTGTGGTGGCCTCCAGGCTTCCAAGTCTCATTTCAGTACAGCGACCAGCAGATGGCGCATGCGTTTCACACTTAAACACTAAGGATTTGTGAAAGTCGGAAATGCCTCAGGCTCCACGGTGCTGCTGTGCCCATCACAGGACCACATGAAAGTTTCATTCTCCAGGCAGGTCTTCTGTGGCCCTTCGTTCTCAGCTCTGTGACACATTATGTTCTTCTTGTACCAACTACTTACCTAGTACTTGCTGTATTCCAGGCACTACTCTAAATCTGTCTGAGTTGTCATTATCTCCATTTCACAGGGGCAAAGGCTGAGGGCAGTGAAATGTAGTAGGGGGAGCTCCTACTGAGATTGTTCTATGTTCAGAGTCTTAGCTGTGAAAGGAAGCGAGTCAGTTAAGTCATAGCTATTAATAAAATTGTTAATTAATTAATGTAAGTGTGGCAGGCTGTGTTTGATTGTAGTGTCCAATGAGTGGCAGAACAGACCCAGGCTAAGAGACAAGAAAAACTGCCACCCAGGCCTCAGCAGCACTGTCTTTCTGTAACTCTAAGATATCAGAATGTTTTCTGAAAGATAGGACAACAGGCTTAAAGGAAAAAAGAAGAAAGCAAAGCCAAATCATGTGTGACCCAAAAGGACCCAGATAAAATAATACTTTTTTTTCAATTTTGGCCTAGAACAAATGTTTGCTAAAAAGTATCTCAGTCCCTTACTTAACCCTACTTAAACACTAGTTTCTGTCTTTCTTAAGTCATTTTCTGTTGAATAATAGTGAGCTACTTTGCCACAGTGCCAATTTTTTAGCACACTTTGTTGCTCTCCCCTCTGTACTGCCAGTGGTGTTTCATATTTGCTGCTAAAAGAGAAGTCAGCACCTTGAATTGGAATTATGTCTCCTAATGCTAAACTTTATAGGCAGCTGTGCTTTGTAAATTGACACTGGCTGTGTTCATGAGAAATGATTTTTTTAAAAAATTTGTCTAGTCTCTCACCTTGTGATAGTGTATTTTTATCTATGGAGATGGTGAAAACTTATTCCTCATTATGTCATATACAAAAACTAAGTTGAGGTGGATCTTAGCACTAAACATTCTAAACTTATAAAGCTTTTAGAGGAAAATGCAAGAAATAAGAACTGGAAATAAGCAGATATTTCTTGGAGTGCAGAAATGATAGAAAAGACTTAGACTTCCTCATAATTAAAGAATTTAGCTCATCAAAATGTGTCATTGAGAAAATTAAAGACAAGGTAGAAGATGGAAGAAAATACTCCAGAGTATATCTGACAAAAGGCTGATGTCTAGGTGGTACAACTCACTCCTGCAATTCAACATTTAAAACAGACAGGGAAAAAAGAGTAAAAGAAGTGAACAGGTACTTCCCATAAGAAGTTCCACAGATAGCCAATAAGCACATGATAAGCTGCTTGCCGCCATTATACACCTGAAAAAGTACATATTAAAACTTTGTGAGATGTCACTACACACCCACTAAAATGATTACAATTAAAAAAGACTGGAAGAATCAAATTTTAGGGAATGTGAAGAAAAATCAGAACTCTTACGCACTGTTAGTGGAGCACATGAGGGAACAATCTCTTTGCAAAAAGGTCTGGCAGGTTCTTATAAAAATTAATGTAAATTTGATTACCTGGTATTTAAGAAAAATCAAGAGTTATCAAAAATCAAAAATTATGAGTCCAATGAAGACTCATAAAATGACCATCACAGTTTAACCAGAAATAACCAAAATTGTAAACAGCCCATGTATTCATTAAAGGAATAAGGATAAATAAATTATTACAACCATATAATGAAATACTATGCAGTATTTAAAATGAAAAGAAAAAATATAGGTATACATGCAATCACACGGGTATATTTCAAAACCATTGTCCAGAGTAAAAAAAAAGTTCAAACATAAAAAATGCATACTCATTAACATGAGATTAAAGAACTGAATATGGCAGGAAAAGTATCAGTACAGGTGTTGCCTCTGGGAGAACAGGGGAGGAATTGATTGAGAAAGTGCTTGTGCGAATTTTCTGGGATGTTGGAAATGTTGTATACCTTGATATGCATTATTTGTATATATTTAACACCTTTCACCACTTAAGAGGTACACATTTTATTGAATGTGACCTTATATCAAAGGAAAAATGAGCTGGAAATAAATACCATGATATCATGGTATCATATGGGTGATATCATATAGGTGATAGTTATATGGATGCTGAATTCTATAGGGAATATCAAAATGTATCAAGATATAAGATGGATTGATGAGAGGTAGAGATGAGTTGATGGTAGATGTGTAGCAAGTAAGTACTGGATAGCCAAATGGTAATGGTAGACTCAAGTGCTAGAATTTTACTTAATGTGAAATTCTCTTCACATTATGATATGTTTGCAATTTTGCATCATGATTAAAAAAAAAAGTCAAGGAACTCATAACTTATTAGACTCTTGGGTTTAATGTTTCAAGGTTTTTCTGACATGGTTACCTCTTTGATGTCTGAGGTGAATAGCTTGCTTTCACATCGAACAAATTCTGACAGAATAGGTAAAGATGTAAAGCTTACAGTAACATAATCCTGGGACTTATGCATTTATTGTCATACTTTTAGTATATTGATGGGAATGTTTGGCTTCTATTTCTGGAAGATTCCTAAACTCCACTGTGTTCCTCTCCACCCCAAACTCTTTTCTGTGTAGAAATCTTCCTGCAATCCTGGACTGGGTTAAAATTCAGAAACCTGGAGCCATGGGTGTCAACATCATCACATCTGACTTCGTGGACCTGGTGGACTTTGCCACAACTGTTATTGAGTTGAATGACCTTCTACAAGAGGACAGATCATTGGCTAAATGCTGATTTAGTTTTTTGTTTAACTTAATGTTGAAGTTGTTGATTCAGGGTAGAGTTCTGAAGGGTTTCCTGTTAGGGTGGCCCCTAATCACTGAAGGTGAAGTGAATAAGGAGGATAAGGGCTTTTTCTTTTCCTTCATCACAGGGCCAGTTGGATAAAATTACAGGGCTTTTAATTGCATTTTTCCCAAATAAGACTTTTTAAAAAAAATTTTTTTTTTTAAGTCAAAGGGAAGAAAGCAAGTTTTGTGTGATCAAGGTTGGGATCTCCCCAATGGCTTATATTGTTGAATGGAATATGAAAGTCAGTTCTCCAAGTTCCACTGGAGAATAAGGTTTCCTCTGGTTGACCTAGTTCCTTACTGTGTTCCGGGGTTTTGACTTTGAGACATGTCAGTGCTGAACTAGAGAGGCATCCCTGGTCAAAAGAATGGCTTGTTGCAGTTGTGGACTGCCTTGCCTGGTACCCCTGACTTCAACCTGGGGGTCGGAAGGAGAAGGGCCCCGCCCCAATTCTCTCTCAGACTGTTGGATATCACTCCTTCTGGTCTGAGACTTGACTCTTGGGTGAGACATTTTTATCACCTAGGTGTTTCAGCTGTAAGGCTGTTAGCACATGGCTTGTGCAGGTAACTGATCACCTTGTTCAGATAAACAGTACCCACTGGCCTTGGCATCAGAGTATTTTCTCGCTTTTTAAAACATAGATCCATTTCTATTTCTTTTGGCCCCTTTTTAAAAGTGAAAAGAATAACGATGGCAGATCTTTTCACTGTGAGACCCAATAAAAGACAGACATTCATGTTTGTTGCATGCTACATTTATTTAATTCTGTAGCTTTTCCCAAAATGACTGCCAGGTAAGCACCTGTATCATTTTGGCCAAGATCTCTTTAGAATAGGGCCTTCTAGCCAGATCTGGGAATGACATTCCATTGTTGTATGAGACACAGTGCTAAGTGTCAGGCATCTTATCCATGACACCATGGAAGCTATCATGGAATGTGTGGGAAAGTGCAATGGCATTAAAGGAGAAAGCTCCAAGTGGCTTTGGAGCCATTCTGTAACTCCTTGAAAACAAGACTACCTCGGGACATTTAGGATGACTTGCATGTCATCAAGTGAGAAATATACAGTGTTGGAACATTTCCAGTTCTTATCTTGATTGTTCAACTTTCTGAAAGTTGTTCTGAGCCTCCTTAGCACTACTGCATGAGGGTTTTGAAACTCAAGAAGAGATTTTCGTTTTTATTGAGGTGCTTATCTGTAAGGAGCCCTCTTGTATTTTGGTTGATTTATCTATTTATGTATTTATTTATTTACCTATAGAGTTAGTCTTTGCCGTGCTTCTTACCTCAGGAGCATTCACAGGGAAGCTTGTTGGCCTTTTCTCGCCCAGGACAGATTCTGCCATGGTCTTCCCTCAGCAGGACCACATATCCCAGCCTGCCATGTCCTTGGACTCTGTTCTGAATGTCCTCACTTGCCCAGGTCTGCTGAGATCCCTGTTTGAATGGAGTCCACATTGAAGAGCCATTACCAATCCCTGTCCTTGGATAGAAGATGAAATGGCTCTGAAGAACTCTTCTTGCAGTAGCCTCTCCAGAATTCTGGAAAGAAGGAAGCTAGAAATAAAACTGGGCAGGGGATGTAGACAGGTTGATGCCCCTCCACACCTTCTGAGAATCTCAAGGAAGTGTCAGCTTCTGGATTCTCAAGGAGGAAATAAAAACCTGGAGTCCTGAATGAAACTGTGCATTTATAGAGACCACTGGACCCTCCTCTCAGTAACTTCCTCTTTCTATCCTTTGATTGTATAGCCAGTTGTATAGCGCATTGTCTGCAATGGGAATATCTTAGGAGAGCTACTTACAAGCACATGTATGCCCCCCCCACACACAGCTACTGGTCTTGCAGCCTTTACTTTCTGTAATATAATTTAAGCCCTGACTTTTAACTTCTATAGCTCAAGGACGTCACAACACAAATGCCTCTGGGAAAATATGGTTTAACTTGCCCTATTCTTACGCTTTAACTCCTGCCTAAAGAGGTTTCTGGAATGGTGATATCAAATTCTGTAGGATGCTCTCTGAATAACAATGAGAAAGGGAATGCCCTGACTTTCTCAGTTTTCCTCTAATTCTGATATTAAACCTCAGTGACAAGCCCCGGCCTACCATCAAAGTTTTATTTTTTTGTTCTTACTGTTTCATTTTATTTTTAAAAAATTATTGATCTCGTCCCATGAACTAGATTGATCCCCCTGTTTTAACCCATTGATACTTGGCAAACAGATAAGGAGGCAAAAGAATTATAGTTCTCTGTTTTATTTCAGCCTCAGCTTGGTCCAGGTGCTTGGTGCTACAAAGCCAGGTGTGTAGACAGATGTCTACACAGGGTACTAATGTCACCCAATGGCTGCTGACTGTTCAGTAAAATGCTTACTTGATTTTCTTCCTTAGTTTTTTAAATACATACTTTCACTTCACTTGGATTGTGACATTTAAATGTACCTCAGTATGGACATCCTAAAAGAAAAGTCACCCAGAGTGACACCAGAGCACAGAATGCCCCAGGGTTGCATGCACTGAGCCCTGCTCTGCATGGTGCATGGGGCCTCTCACTTCCGCCTGCTGTGCTCAGGGTCAGCAGTGCTTAGATTAGAAGTCTACACAGGCATCCTGGGAAGTAGGACTGTTGATAATGTTTTTCTAAATAAACACTTGAATCTCTGTCCCAAGGAAAAGGCTCCCCATACTGTAAAGAATTTGTGCTTTCCACTCTTTTGCCCTGAGACCAAGCTGGAGAACTGAGGCACATGACTCAGAGAGAAAAGAGAGTTTAGATTAAAGAGTCATTCTGCAAGAGCCAACAGTAAGAATGATGATACAACCACATCTCACAAATGCTCACAAGTTCTAGGGATTTTTCCGATCAAAACAATGGCTCTCATACTTGCTCCAAATTAACTTCAAGATCAGCAGCAATACTGAGACTTAGCCAGTATTACAGAACCTATGGTTATATTTATTCTGAAGTAACTGATTTTTTTTTTTTTTTTTTGAGCTTGCAGACCATGCCAGTGTGGCCATATCTTCATGATCTTGTGGCACAGGGACTAGAACAGGTGTCAAGGACGTTAAAGCAGCATGTCAGGTCTGGATTCTGGCCCTGTTAGGGCCTTTGTGTAATGTCATGGGGGGAGATTTTTTATTTTAGGGAAGGGTCTACAGGGTATTCAGGGTCTCACTACTAAATCGGACTCATAGTGATCCACCTGTTTACAGCCTCCCAAGAGCGGGGATTATAGGCAGGCACTACCATGCCTAGTCTCAATTGCTGTCTCAGCGTGCCTGGGGTGGGGGTGAAGGAGTGGAACCGACACAGCTGGCTTGAAGGCACTTTAGTCTGCTGAGCTATTTGGCCAGCCTTTTTCTTTTCTTTCCTTTCCTTTTCTTTTCTTTTCTTCTTTTGAGAAGATCTTATTTGGACTGAGAAGAGAGGGTCAGAAGGCAATGATAAGTTGCTGAGGGTTGTGGCATTTTACATTAATGGAGCATTGAAGACTACAATGCAAAAAGTATATTTGCTGCATTAGATTTGATAGTAGTTGCTGTTTTCCATAGTGTTGAGTCCAAACCCCTAAATTTTAAGCCACAGTTAAAATCCAGAATTTTCCATAAATCCAAAAAAAGAAAGCACAAGATCTGAGCCTAGGTAATGATGAATCTTACAAGTCTTGGTTCTTCTTTCAGGACTTCATATTCACATTGAATTTTTAGGTTTCTAAAACAGTATATTGTAACATTCTAAAATTAAACGAAGCCTTCTGTATGTCAGAAATTCCATCATTGGTTTTCTTAATCTTTCCATTATAAAATGCTCCCAAACAGACCCAGAAAGCATGCATAGAATAAATATAGTGGTGGAAACACAGGCAACAGTTCAGGCTGAGAGGAAAGATTTCTTCTGGGAAGCAAAAGGGCCATGCAAAACCAGACCATCACAGACTGAGCTCCTGCCATGGTTGAAGCTTTGTAACATTATTCTCTGTGTACTAGTGGGTGGGGCATGGCCCCAAGACTCCCTTCACCTAGCTGAGCAAGTGATCCTGTTCTAAGTAATCCATAGATCTTTCCTCTTAAATAAAGATATTGCTCGCTACTTTAGTGCCAAGTGCTTTGCAAAGCCCAGTTGACTCACACCCCAAAATAGAAGGTCTCTAATATTTAAATTAATTCAAGGAATCTAGAGTTGTAATTTTTCCTCCTGGGCATATGTGTAGAGAACGCTTGTTTGGGCTCATTTTCTTGAAAGTGTGTAAGTTCATAGAACTTGACTAGGCCTGGTATTTGGACTGTACAGTGAAATATACAGGGCTTAAAGAAATCTACCAACATGTTTGTGGATTCCTGAGATACATGCTTTCCCAATATGTGCTAAATAACCTTGTAGTGGTAAGGAGAAACAAATATAAATACATTAAGTATGCACATGGGCAGGAAGTTCTGTGCATGGTTGTCACTGATTTCCGAGTACACCTGGGCCCTGCACCTCAGGTTGATTCCTGGTATTTGCCACCATAGTTTTGTTACTCACAAAGGTTCCTCGGAACACTCAGGAGGGAATGGGTGAAATGACTAGTTTACCAAGACACTTTCCCCTTAAGTTCAGATGATTTTGAATAGCTCTTTCCTGCCCCAAAAGAATCACTGTCTCCTTGGCATTCGACTCTGCAAGCTTTCTACTAGGATCAGTGGGCTGGGAGTACCCATTACAAAATGTTACTGAGTTTCTTAAAATAGCACAAAAATATTCTAGTACCACGCTGCTTTAAGTATATAGTATTTTAGTATCTTCGTGGTATTTTAGGATCTTCTCCAACAAAACATGTTGTTAAAACTTTTCAAAAAAAAAATTTCTTTGTGGTGCTGGAGATGAAACCCAGGGCCTTGTGCATATGAGGCAGGAAGACTTATCACTGAGCCACATCTCCAGCCCTCAAGTCTATTTATAAGACAAATAATTTAGATAAAATGCCTCCCCCCTTTTCTGGGAGTGAATCCTGGTCCTTTGAGGCAACCCCATAAATGATCTAGAGACATTTTCTGTGTGTCCTTGCCACCTTCTTATCAGATGTCTATTTCGTGTCTACTAGCTATCCTCCCTGGTAATTACTGGAAAGCACAATGTGCTGACCAAAGGCACAGGCAGTCAGTGATCCAGACGCACAAAGCAGTGTGGCTTCTGGTCTTCTCAACTGCATTATTCTGCTTCCCACTCCCACCCAGTCATTAGAACTATACTTGATTGGAACCCAGAACTTGGGATCAATACTTGGGTCAAATAGCACAGGCTTGCTCACAAGTTACAGCCCAATAAGAAGCACAGCACTTTGAACAATCAAATATAGGCCTTCAGTAGCTCTATACATCTGCAATTTTACACTTGTTATTAGTTCATAACACTAATAACACTTCAGTTATGAATCTACAGTATCAATATGATATAGAACATTCAGAAATAATATTGCTGATATACTAATTTACATCACAATATTAAATATTAAATACAGATTGTGTATGCATTTGTATTGTGTATATACCAACTGTAACACTTTACTGATCAGCAATTTAAAAATATAGAAATTGTCATAGTGAAAATAAGTCTTGCTCAAATCAGATAATTTATACATCTAATAAATGCTCTGTCATGTTACATTTTGTCTTGTATTTCTCATAGAGTGCATGTTTGCTAAGTTAAAATAATAAATTATATCAATTTAAGATAGGGATAAAAATTTTGCATATGTGCTGCTTAATACTCTTAAAAATGTATTTTGTGGCTTAATTCTTATCTATACACGTTTCATGTGGCTTTTTTCCCCCCTAGGCTTCAAGTAGTCAGATATCTCTTCTTTCTTGTAAACTCGGTTAAATTGCTTAGTTCATTCAGCCTAGAACATTGTAAAGCAAAATACCTCATTCTAATTGAGAAAAAATGTTAATACATGTAATGAAAGATGTGTTTTCTTGTACTTGATCTGAACGACTTCAGTGGACTTAAACCTAATAATAAATAAAAAAAATTGACCTATATTTTCCTTTGTATAAGTGAATATTTTATTACTGGTCTACTTTTGATTTGAAGAACTATGGACTCAATATCACTGAAATACTTCGTGTGCAAACATTGGATAAAAATCTTTCATTGTACAACACTGAATGAAAATCTGTCTTCTCAGCCCTTTCTAGCACATTCTAGAGTAGCTACATATGCCTGTAGTCCCCCAGAGGAGTTATGTGTGAAATATGTATCCCCTCCTTCTCCAGGATCACCTTTGACATCTGTTATTTCACTTTATTTATTTATTTACTTATTTATTTACTTACTGTATTTTAGGGAAGGGTCTACAGGATGTTCAGGGTCTCATATTACATTGGACTTGTAGTGATCTCAGAAGGCCTGTTTACAGCCTCCTAAGAGCTGGGATTACAGGCATGTACCACCACACATAGTCTCAAGTGCCATCTCAGTGCACCCAAGGAGCAGGGCCAGTGCAGTGGGCCACAGAATAAAACCCCTGGCCCCTGTGCCTGCTTGCAGACACTTTAATCTGCCGAGCTATTTGGCTGGCCCAGATATTCACCAAACTTTACTGACATCTGTATTTCCCATGACCACCAACTGTAGCTCACGTTAATTTGAGTTGTTGGTAATTGCCCAGAAAGAGAGCAGTGCTAAGAATATGTATTTGTGCACACAGAGTAGACCTGCAGTTTGTTTCAATCAAGATTTCAGTATTTTATTCCAATTATTTTAAATAGAATATCTAACAACACAATTTTAATGAATTTATTTCTTTACAAAAGATTTTATTTCCCTACAAAAATAATAGCTTGATAGCAGAAGTTATTTATATGACTTTAGCAGAGGTCAGCTTAATTCTAAGGTATATTTATTATAGTTAAATATTAGAACAGGTAATTAGGAATAAAGATGTATATGCATATGTGATAATAGTGTAGCTCCATGAGTGATGTAGAGTATAGTACACTTACACTATGAGAACTTACTATGAGTACCATAATAAAAAAGTTATGCCTGTCTATGTAGTATTTAGTAAAATACCATCCTGCTGTGTGATTGACTATCAAGTACCACAGTTAGTAGTTCTCCTTTATTTTCTCAATGATAGATCATATGATGTAGGTAGGGCCAATTTCAAATCTAAGCAAAGAAAGTATAACCTGCACAGTGTGACTGTAGAGAAAACTTCTGTTCTGCTCAATATTTGAATATGTGTTTCAGTTGCAACATTTCCTCTATGACAGTAAAACTCTTGCATTATGCATGAATTCTTTAATATGTAATCACAGATTAATTTATTATATTATAGTGAGGTTATACACACAGTAAATGAGCAGAGCTGGGTTTTTGTTCCCACTTTGTCACATCCTAGTTGTATGACCTCTGGCAAATTCTGTATGTATGTTTCTGTGTATGTAGAATGATGGGCTAAATCCTTCTATGAAGGTAGTGAAACAGGAAACCTAGAAAACCAAATAACATGTATGTAGAACATTTTAGCACAGAACAGGGTACATAGTAAATAGCCGGCAGTAGCTATTAGTCTTTCACTAGGGGCTGGAACTTTGTATCTACCTTCTCTAAGTAGCATCCAGTACAATCTTTTTAACATGATTTCCTGGTAACATTTGTGTTGATTGAATTATTTAATGGAAACTAATTATTGAAAGACAATGCAGGTATATTCATACAGTGAAAGAATGTGAAAGGTATTTGTGTCACAGGATCACAGAGTCTGTACAGGAAAAGGTCAAAGTAACTAGAGATGGGCGTGGGTATTTAAATGGAGTCTTCCTCTTAATTGGTGAGAGAGGTAGTCAGGAGGGGCAAAGAGATGTATGAGAAGTGTGATGAAGGCAACCAGAGATAGCATGCCAGGATTTGTCCTGGGTTCTCACCCCTCAAAGCTTCTTCATTTGGTGGTGTTCATAATATATATTTCCAGATTCAATCCTTGGAGATTCTGGTTCTTTATTTCTTAGGATATGTCAAGAGAAGTCAGTGTAAATACATGATTTGGTGCACAGCCAATTACTCAACCAAATAGACATTTCTCCAAGAGTAGAAACAATGCCACTGGTGGTTACATGAAGATCTGGGGTAGACAACAGGCTCACCTCAACTAAAAATATTATTAATAATCCAGTCAACTCAGTTTAAAAAGTCTTAATTTATGAGTCACACTTGTCTCTCCATCAAAAAAGTAGTAACATCTAGCTGACAATGACATTTTGTCTATTCATTTTGTAGTTCCCTTATCTTCACGGCAAGTGATTTAGAATGTTCAATAATATGAAATTTCATTTCAAAGTAAATAAGATTTTTAAAGAGTGCCTGAGAAGAAGCTGTGGAAATAAGTTAGTTTTTTTGCTTGTTTGTTTGTTTTTGTACAGGTCTCACTACTGACTTATAGCAATCCTCCTGCTTGTACCTCCTGAGTGCTAGGATTACAGATGCGTGCCACCATGCCCGGTCTCC